>JAUELE010048704.1:0-15839 GCA_031471655.1 Diodora aspera
TCGACCCAGCTGAAACTGGGTACTGGTCCTCCAATTGTTGGAGTGTAATGACATTCTAGCGCTGAAAGGCAGCTTGGTTAACTAGGGTAATATATGGAAGCGCGTTGAGTTTACTGTTAGGTGGAGATACCGCGCTATAAAAGATCTATCCATTATTATTATTATTATGTTGTTTCCTGAAAGATGGGCATTGCGTGCAATCAGTGTAGCAGAACTTCGAATTTAAGTTCGTAATTATATATATTTCCCCATTCTGATGTACCGGCGAGAGGTAAATCACTTTTAACCTTAACAAAGGGACACGTATGCACACATTTATCGATTATTCAATAATATTAAGATTCAGTTATTTGCCCATTAAGAAATACCACGACATCCATTGAAATACAATAACCGTTTATTAGGTAAAATAACATATTATGATCACCTTGGGTAATGGTAAAACCTCCATCGTTTACCGATATAACTGACTATGACGAGAGCAACCAGAACGTCTAGACCATCCGAGGTAGGTGTGTCGTGTATTGTAAATCTTCTATAAACCAACCCTTGCGACGAAACATACCAGCTCACGATGTGGGCATTGCACTGAATAATTGAGCTTTGTCTTGTGCCTTTCACGTGTCACAAGGCAATCCAACACCAGACCTCGATCGCCTGCACTCACAGTATCTTGTACTAAACATGCAATCACACAGATTAAGTAATGACGGACCGGATCCTGGATCAATAGGGTGTATTTAGCGCATCTCCATGCTAGTGATTACTTTCACGCCAGCATTATACCGTTGACATATTAATCGTAATGTTCTTCACCATCACGCAATAAACACATAAAATGTCGGATCGACAGATATGTTTTCAGGAGGATACGTCGTGTAGTTCGCTGAACCAACAGATAGTCAGCCGATCCTGTTTTACGATTAAGTTAGATTTGAGTGCAAGGTTTATTACAATTTTGCTGAGCCCGGTAATTCAGTTTACTACACTGTTTTATTTCTGTTGACAGGTTTGTTAATTTACATGTATATCTCAAAGCTATTGTCCTATAAACTCCTAAAAATGGCATTACTTCATGAAAGGCAGATCAGATTTTAATTGAGGTTGAGAATAGTTCAGTTAAATCAACATCTTTGAAACCCATAATCTCTTTGCGTATTGAATAAACATTATCTGAATTTAGATTATCCTTTTTTGTTTCAATAATCCTTAATCCGTTAATAAAGTATCGGGTTTGACATGGTTGAAATAACAATCTCTTGGTAATCGAGGGCTTGGTGGTTATTTCACACATACCAAATGCATTTTGCCCGCCTAGCACGCCAAGCACGAGCAATTTGCCCATTTAATTCAATAGAAATAATCGGACTATGTTGTATATGTATAGGTTAGCGCCCCTCCTCGAAGGTGATATGGAATTTAACCCTCGAGTCAAAGGCGAGAGTGATAAATTTCATACCATCCGCACAGGGGTGGTGCTAACCGACTTACACCATGTAGGTTACAGAGAGAGAGGTTGATGTGGAAAAATTCAACCTGCCACAACAATGGAAATATCGTACCATAGTGGTGTAAAATCATGTACCATGCATGTCATTCTGCTTGACGCAGGCGTTCAAGGTATGCCAAGAACTATACTTTGAACGTAAGCTTTGATCTAGAGTCCTTGCCGTACAAGAGCCAAGGATATCAGTTGTCTTCTCTTAGGGAAGAGCCAGAAAGTCATGTCCGGGACGTAACATTCATGAACGAAACTCTGCCATTCACTCTTGTAACCATCCTCCACGGATGCGAGTCGTCGCTAATATCAACTTGCTATCTCAATTATAAGATCAAGACAAGGGCTAGACGATATTTGCTGGTGAGAAATGCAAAACCATAATTTTGGAATCATTATCATCAGGAATTAACTTACGTTAAGACGAAGATTGCACAAACAAAACCGGATTATGGAAAGAGCAAATATTGTTTCGTCGGATAATCCTAACACAACCTGTCAAGATTGTTAGCAAAACAGATAACTATTCGCCATCAATCATTATTCCGAGAGATATTTACATTCTCCCAGTCGCTTCCAGGAACGTTTATTCAGAAGCTTAAGCCTTGCTAAGATATGATGAGCAAATGTAAAGAAAGACGTATCTTGCAGGTTACAGTGATGCATTCATCACGATGCATTAATCATGGTGATTTAGCCACACCTTTTATTTTCAAGATATTACTAATATCCAGAAAAAAAGTCACGTTTTGAAGATAACATATTTTGCTCACCACAGAAGCCGACACACATTGGTGGAAAAAATACGTGATCACGTGTTACGTCGTGCCAATGGTTGATCCAGAGCATGTACAAACGATGCCAGCAGGTTGTCAGGGAGTGTGGTGGTAACATTTGATTTGCTGACACAGTCTTATTTATAAGTATTATATGTGTAATTATGGTCCTAGTGATAAAGGTTATTTGGTACGTCTTTCCTTGATCCCTGATTTTTTTCCCTCAGTATGTAGCACTAAAATGGATACTAATTCCAAACAGCTCACGTATGGTCGCAATGGAGACGTATCTCTGAGAAGAATGCACTTAAGGCTCTCTTGAGGGTCTGAACTTGGCACAAATCCAAGCTTTGTTCTTTTGGTCCTTTTTAAAGTGACAGGTATTTGTTATCAGTGAGTCTAGCGTCAACAGTAATTCAGCAATAAGCACTGATATGTGCCAACTCTGGCGGTTAAGCATATAAAATGCAGTTTATCCTCCACCATATGTCACATGGCTTACGTCACCATTTGCTTTTAATTAGTTTCCACTGGACATTTTTAATGTCAATATCTCACAAAAAATTGTTTAGGGGAGCTTTCCTTCACGTTGAACATTTGGTCTTAAACTGGTGGTCATAAACGTTTTACAACAAATGTTGGTCAAATATAAGCTGGGCCAACGCACAAGTCAAAATGTCGAACGCGGACTGCTCAGGCGGGTTCTTTTAATTTAGAGATTAAGGAAGGTGGGCGTATGTGTAATTCGTGGGACCCGTGATCAAGCAATTTAGTTCGACTACCATATACATTATATGTACGTATCTTAGAGAAGGAGAATAGTGCAACGAGAAGCGCACAATACACAATGCCTAGACTTATTAAACCCGTCACCCCGCCATCAGCTGTTGCACGCCCCGGATGGGTGGGTGGTTGGTTGTCATGTATAGTCAGTGAAGTCAGGGGGTTGGTCATGGCTCAACTTACAATTGGATGCCATAGTACGTGTAAGTTTGAAGGTTTAAAGCTGTGTTTCCTTGGTTTCGGCAGATGCAGACCAGTCTCATTGCGAACCTTTTTCTGAGGGTTTGCCGAAGAATGCTCCGCCGATCTGAGCCGAATGCATTCACGTGTATTTGCAAGTGTAACATTTTCGAAAGTTTACGAATATTATCAAGATTCTGTCACAAAGTTCGGAATGCTGTTTTAATATAGTTAATATAATGTTGTCACCTAACATCAATTAAGAAAATATACTGATGAAGCTGTAAAACCGACAAACATGTTATATCTTTTGTGTATTATTCGTGGTATGTACATAATCTATGTATGTGTATCGTTCCATAAGTTGTTATTGGTTAAAAAGAAACATTGAGTTTGACCACGTATCCAACTTTAAGATTAACGACACAAGTTCATTGCATAAAGTCGAAGTTTGATTAACATTGAAGATAGCTGTTGATATTGCACAGTATAAAGAGGTTTAGTACAAACAATTTACGCAAAACGTATGTCATTAATTCTTGTTCCAAAAACCGAAACAGAATCTCTTTGATGAGGGGCTTTGTACATATACAAAGATAATGCGTAATTGAACAAAAGCTTCTGCGATACAATCTCTACTGGGTGTGGGTCGGGTAACTGTTGTATGTTCAAAGCTAATACTCTGGTTTTGGCGTGGGCTGCAAACATCTATTCGTACATAGAGGGTAATTCACTCACGATCTAGGTGTTTGTCAAGTTGTCATACTGAAGCCTGAAATACGATGTAACACGTCTAGAAAAACATGAAATATTTAGCATCAAGTCACTAGGAAATCATATGGCGTCAGCTTAGATATGGCGTTTGCACTATAAGTAGGCTTTTCTCGCTTAACAGAGCAAAGCCGATTTCGTCTGAGCCGAGTTCGGATTTTACACAAACCAGCTTTGTGGTGTTAATGGATGCCAAGAATATCTTTGCGTTGACATAATCGCACTGGAGACAAGTTTATTTTGCATGTCAGCTTTCTCCACCACGTACCAAAATTGCAATGGGTGACAGAGAATTCTCTGCAGCTGCCCCACTGGCTCGGGAACAGTATTCCAGTTCTCTCTGCGATGCATTTCATCCAAAGACTCCTTCAAGTCTGTTTCAACTGGCTTCGGACTAATTTCGCCATGAACATATTCCAGGACTTTTGCTATTCCTAGAATGTTGTCTGAGGCACATATGTATCGAATTGGTTCTATTTTCAAAATGTGGTTTCAGACTTCCAGCAAAACTAAGTGCCACTCATATCACCTCATTTCTATTTTAACTGTCATTTAGTTTTTGCTGTAAGCGCCATTGAGCACATATGGATGCAATTAGGCGCTTTACAGATTCATTATTATTATATTGCGATGAAACGGCTTCTATAAAGATTCCTACAGCAACAATCAGGTTTTGTTTGTATAACATCAGGCAGCGTATCAAACCGATATGAAAGGACCAAAGACGACTGATCATATAATGTTCACCAATATGTGTGAAAGGACATGTTAAAACATTATTTTTAAATTTTAAATTAGCGCTACGTTGATCGTAAGTCCTAAAGGACTTAGGACACGTCCACTATCATCATGTCTAAACATGTTTTAAATACTGACGTCCAAAAGACATTATACAAATAAATAGAGGATTCGTAACGAGTGTTTTTGAATATGCAAAATATCAACCGAGTCTAAGATAATCTATACTTGTCGAGCCTTGGCGAGGCAAATACAGATTATCTTAGACGAGGTTGATATTTAACATATTCAAAAACACGAGTGACGAATTCGATTTATCATATAACGTCTCATTTGTCTTTTTATTGCTTAATTTTGAAAGATCGATTCTGTCAATTCACAATCGCGCATTAATATGTGAATAGACTCAATCGTAAGGATCACTGCTCCCGAGAATACCACTGCGCCTGGATTTTGTATGTGATAAATTCTCTATCTATGAACTACGGATATAACGGTGCCTGAGCCCTTGTTGTCGATAAAACACTGTCGTCAACATAAAAAAAGCCTTTTGTAAATATTTGTTCACGTGATCAGATGAAAATAGTTCCATTTCCGGTAACCTCATTTGCATATATATGCACTCGTGCAATACGTGTTTATATGTGGTTAGCTTATCTAAAGGAATGATAAGATAAATTATCCAATCGCTTTCCAAATCCATGTTCTTTTTGTGTCACTGTTCATAAAAAAAAGTCTCTGCTGTCATGGATTGTCATTTAGTTCCGCCATGCTAAAACAAAGCTCTCTTAAAGACATATCTATTTCATATGCACCATATGCATACGTTTGATTTTCTTCGGTCGTATTTCAAAGCCTTGGTCACGTCTTTGTCCATGTCAGCATATTTTGTGGAGGAGTTTTGCACTTCTTCTCAAGAGTCTATACTTTTTATTGCCTTTGCAAGACGGTGCGTCGACCAATTCTTGCATATTTGGTAATTCTTACTAACCTTTTGCTTTGGTGAAGATTCTGGACAAAAGGTTAACCTTAGTGTAACTTAAAGATATATAACGTTTCGTTTTAGGTATGGATATCAACAATATTAGAACGTTGTACGCACCCTCCTGTTATTGTCAACTTGGATGTGATTCTACGAACAACACAAGAAAAGCTTTTCTGTTCCAGTTTTACAACAGTTAATGACTTCAGACTGATGTTTTACGCACTCGTAACCCCGGTAGTATATGTGGTCTATTTATCCCGAACGTCATGTAAACAAAATACGAGATGCGTTTGCTTCCTATAGATCTCTCCATTTCATATCGCATTTACATGATTGTCTTGAGCGAAACGGTAATTGACTAGCCAGAAGATCCAATTACAAATTTAAGATTTGGTTAAATTGCACATGTTATTGAATGACAAATGAGCTAGAATTTATTGGCTCGATTAGACATTAAATATTTGAATTGAGAGTGAATGTTATAGAATGACATATGGACGAACATGATAAGGACCCCTTTTGTATTCTTTGATTTAATTAATACACCAGCAACTTAAATGACTCACTGCAAACTTTAAATCTCTATATTAATGCCGAACAGAGTAATGGACACCTGAATCATTGAATGAAAATTCAGTTTAACACTATTGGCATGGAATTTCATGAGATGGAAGTTACTGTGGCTTAATGGTTACCTATTGTTTTCCTCATTTGTAATACAGCAACATAAGCGTGTCTTTACATTCATAGTCTTGTTGTGGCTCTTGGTATCATCTCAACGTCCAACACTCTGAAATTCCCAGACTCAGGGCGTTCTGAAACTAGTTCAGAATCAACTCTAGGCTCCGGTATTCTTGGGTTGCTTCCGACCGAGTTTATTTTAATATAGTTGAATTTGCATGAATCATGTCATTGCATTATGGTTCATATCGCAGTAGCCTGTATATATGCTCAGGGCAATGAGTCCTGTCACACGGACCTGATTTGTTATATCACAAGTAACTTTTTATGCGGCTGCCAATTTCCCGAATGCAAAGCCAGCGAGTTACGCAACTTAGGAACCTTGATCCGAGATCTCATTTGCGACGATAGAAGACTCCAATCTTGAATAATCCAAGGCTTAAACTTTGCAGTAATCTCTCAGGGCTCATAGATTATATCCTGACACTTTCGATAACTCGCTATTGAATGGATCTGGGAAAGGAAATTAAAACATAGCAAACTTTCAATTTCGCATCTGTCGTTGATGTAATTCAGTGTGTATGAGATAATAGCACCATCGTTGTGGAGCATGTCTGCAACCTCACTATCAAGAGGTTTGGTGTACTTCAATCAACGAGCTTTTGTCAAGGCGAACTTTTCTGGGTGCACAGATAACTGTTGAAAGCAGTGCTATGTAACAAAACCCCAGGAATTCAAGGTTCGTTCATGAATATATACTGATAGAAAGGAATAAAAGATGTTGGAAACAGTGTTAAGTGAAATACCATCTCACCAGGTCGATGTCAAGTGGTCATCCGTAGATAATGAAGTACTCACCAGATGCTGACAGTTCATGTGTTCCACGGCTGATTAAATATGCAAGATGTCCAAATTGCATTGTAGTAAAACGTAATACCTCATACGTAGTTTCGTTTCCTTATTTATTTCAACCAGTATACATGTAGTGTAAGAATAGCATGAATGTACATTTTGTGGGCTTGTCTTTTGTAAAAATTCGTGTACCAGATATACACAACTCCCCATGAAGCGTTTAATTTGGTACCCATTAGGGTCAAATAAACTTGCTTGTTTAAAATATAGGAGTAGTTTTTGAATGCGCAATGCTGGTTCGTATATCGTTACTTTGATAGTATCGGTTTTCAGGGAATTGAAACGGAAACATATTAACTTCTTACTTTAAGGCAGTTTTGCTATTTAACTAAGAAACTACTGACAGGAAAAAAGTAAACGTTGACTATAAATCAATGAACCCGTGATAATTAAGGGAAGCCATCTCATACAAATTAGGAATCCAGTGTCACATTTGAATAGCGTACAGCCAAAGGGTTAATTTTCCCAGACATGTGTGTCGGCAGGAACCGAACTGGAGCTTTTAAAGCGAACTAAATAGGTACATTTACGCATCTCGAAGCAGCAAGTCGATACAATAGAGGCATCTGCAGCAAATGACCACAATCTTTTCCGTAATTTGCTATTCACCAAGTCAAACGGAAGGATACCGGACACGTACAGGCTGCCGCTTCTGTCCGAGCAAGATCGTAGTCTATGGCCAATGCAGTGCTGGTGTTGTGTATTGGTGCAGGTGTTATCCATTAGGTTCTTAAATTTGACTAAACGTCTGCAATCCACACGAACCATTATGTATGTCAGTTCGTTTCATCTCTCATTGCTACTAGACTTCAGAAGATGTCCCTTTGCTTGACAGAAGGCGGAACCAAACATATTGACAAAGGGGAAACATCCCCAAATGAATAAGATCTGCAACATAAATGCCAATGCGTCTATGACCAATTTGGCTCCTGCTGTCCCACTTGATTTAGACTCCACTCTTGTGACAATGTTTAGCTTTTCCAGAATCACCATTTGTGCTATTGCAAAATACCTTTATCAGAGACGACACTGCACAGAAGCATTAAAGCAGTATGTTTAACACAAATATTCTTACAGATTAAACTCTATGCCTAACAGTCTCTAAAACAGTTTGACATATCTTTTATTAATACAATGCATAGACGTGAAATTTACAAAGCATGTTAATTGATCCCAACCACAGCCCCTAAAGAATTCTTAAAAACCTTGAGGAGAGGGGAGGTCGGAGACACTATTTATTAAATTTATAAGATATTTCTGTGCCAAGACCTGGAAACACGTTAAATGGGGTCAGGTTTAACAATCCATTGTTCAGAGCATAAGTCAGTTTCCCGCCACTCTACAGCAGTACATTGATGACACAGTATGACACACAATGTGCGTGAGATGCTAAATCATTTCCTAGACAACCGTGGATGTAAACATAAAGGTGTATGTGTATCTTGACAATTGTCTGCAACACAGCCATGATTGGAGCATCCTTCTATGAATAAAATATGATGTACGCATTTCTACTCAACTGGACTCTGTAAGAGATCAATAATATATAGATAATGCTGTTTCCTCCACTACTGTCGGTGACCCAGGGCGCTTTAACGATAGCTTTTTAAGCCAAAATCCTTTCACCTAATGCCAGTGTTGATATAACCAACGACATATATTTCCATTCAATGCAGATATCTTTTTACAATCGCCTTTTATTCACATCACTCAAACCTTCCATCTGAAAACACCGCGGGGTGTTTGCTTCAACACAATAGCAATAATTATTGTCATTCAAAATGAAACTTCATGCGTCGTTTTGCTCAATCGTTCCCTTCAAAACTTCCAAATTTGCTTGGCTTGTCGCTTTATGGCAAAGCTCATTGATTTTTAAATGAGAACAATTCTTCTTTAAAGTTTACACAGTGCATTACAATTGAGTTGAACAAACATTATAGCCAATACCATTTATACACATAACTGTACTTGGAATCACGTGGATAGAAAAAACTAAAACCGGGCGTTTAATAACTCGGCCAGGAAACTTTGTATAAAATATTCAGTAGGATGCAATAAATAGCAGCGGAGGCAACTGTGAAATGTGAGAGTAACTTTACAAGACTTAATTACACTTGCTTTAAACGAGTGCAAGGTCTCGTGACCAAACTCCCAGGAGATTTCCGTTGCTTCTGTGATGCCATCACTGAATACAACGTAGAGACTGTGTCAGCGGATTAAAACCACATAAAATTCAATACATATATTCATTTTATCACGAAAGTACCAACGTGTTACACGAGGTTCAAACAGGTCTCTTACAAATTCGATTCCTTTGAGATTGGCTCTTCTTAATTTGTGATCATTTTTGACGGATAATGAGTGGGTGGGAGGGTGAGAAATTCAACAAGTTAACAAAACGTATTCATTTTGGTCTGCGATAAATATAATTGCTTTGAGACCGCATTTCAAAACTAATTAAAATCACTGTTTTGCTTTCTCTGTCGATTTGGTTATCGGAACCAAAGCAATTTCTAGCTTGGCTTGCTTTTGGATATCCTGTTATTTGTATATTCGTCCCGCATAATAAAACTGACCACAAATGGCATTGTCTGTTGTGGAAAGATACAATATTGCGTTTGTTGAATGCTGGGAGTGTTTTACAAGCAGAAATTGTTGTCGATGTTATATTGACGTTGTAAATTTTCAGAATTAGTACAGAAGAATGTCTTTCACACATTAACATTAACAAATCAATCATCCCTGGATGCACTTTGAACAGAAATAACAAGCAGAAATAGTCATCTATATCCCCTGCCGTTTAACCTTTGATCCAAAACTGCTCGCATCGCTTTCTCTAAGTACGTCATTTCACCAGTGTACGGAATTTGCTTTGATCCATGCGACATTAACCGTATACCATTTGACATCGGGTAGTTTCGTGGTGCGTTTCCGGAAACAGTTTCCATGGCAACAACTGTTATGATATGGAGAGAAATATCAAAATACCAAACGGTACATATCCAGGGCGTGACTGGTGTGTACATCATATTTTATAGAGATATGTCAAAACGCCGCTGCGCAATCGACGGGTAAAAGACGGAGACTATTTCTATATCCACGCTAACTACGTTAGGCGGCGGATAATTAGAGTGAATATTTGGCATGCCAGTCTTTGCCAACACATTTCAGATTTTTAAAGCATAAAAACATGACGACACTTCATTAAATGGCAATGTGCGTATTGTCATGTAGCCATTACGAGTGACATGCGTGGAATGCTTTTTCCCCATGATAAATTAGTAACAAAGAATGACGGGATCAATATTGGCTGACCAGTGCCAGTGTATCTATTAAACACCCAATATAACTAATCCCGGTGTAATAACCCTCTGTAAACCCCAGTTAATTGCACATTGCCGCGAAACCCGGGGTATTCGTGGCCAGGTATTCTATGTTCCATCACATGTAACTGATTAACAATGCATTAGCTACCTGAGTTTGTAATAAGTCCTGACCATTGTGACCAGCACGTTGCTGTCAGCCATAACAGCTATCCGACTTCATTTATTTAACATAACGGATATTCGCCAGTCTATAATGACTATTAGATACACCTCAACGGCATCTCGTGCAAAGACAAAACATTTCAGTATCGGTTAATACATTCCTGAACATTTCCTTGCATGGGGAATCTAGATCCATTCCAGACATGTTGATTAATGAAGCCCTTGTTCATCCATGTGGATATCTGCTAAACGGTTTCCCAGGTTAATGTTAGAAAACAAATAATAACACACCTTTAATCTGTAATCGATTGCACGTACTTTATTAATACTTACGGGGGATTATCGCAACTGCCAAGGTTAAGTTAATCAAATGTTGCACTGGACAAAGCTGAAATAAGTACATGTACTTAGAGTATTGGAGTAGTTTAATCGAGATAGTGAGGTTATGCTGAACGATTTTCAGGAATCGCAAGCAAGTGCGTTATAATAGTCCTGGAGGGTAAGACATGTACAAATGGTTTTTAGATTGGATATTACACGTACATGCAGAACTTCTGTCATGTTTGTTTCTGCGATTAGCGTGCAATTCAAACATCTTATATCGAACATAGTAGCAACTGGATGAATTGATGCGGTGAACTCAGCTTTAACATGTGTACTGTAATGTTTGAGCAACTTGCAACGCCTGACTAACTATTCAGTTTTCTTCTATATGAATACTTTAAATATGAATAAAATATAAATGCCTCGAAAGTGACTTTTAAAGATATTTTCATATATATCAGGGCCCCTTTCCACAAAAGCAATCTTAGCGCTGATTTGATCATAAGTCCTTAAGGTCGAGATTTCACCACATCCTTTCAACGTTAAAATTATGCTCTTAAAAACTTGCGATCAGCTTTGTTGAAGGAGGCACAGGTTTGAAAGCTTTCCAAAACTTCATCGCTATGCGGAAACGGCAAAACGTTGGTTCTTGATGAAGTGTAACAATGATCCATGAAGAGCAAGACATATTTAATTTAATTACGTAAAATACAGGAAATGCCATTAAGCAACACTGAATTGAAATCCTTGGTGATGCTGTATGACGACACCGTTGGATACCAATGTCATATTCCGTTGATATCTTATTACTCAATACCAACCCGACCACAATCACGTTTGTCTGTAGGGAGCACGGTTAAGCCGAAGCGTTCACAGAATATGCGGGCAGGTTTCACCTGAGGCCGTTCTTGAAGATGTTACAAAAGTCCTTAAAGGTATAGGACTGATTCTAATTGGGATAGTTTCTAGACTTTAACACTGGTTTTTTTTATGAAGGTGAATAAAGGTATAACACAGGATATGATGAATAATATTATATTCATTGATGCTACAAGTAAGATCGTGTCACATTCTTGATTTAAGCGATACATGTGCGTGTTAAGATCTAACTTTGCCATTGGACCTGAATTGATGAACTTGAACTTGTGAGATCAGGACCACATCGCGTGAAGTATTGTGATCATTGTCCTTGTTAATTTGTAATCTGTGCCTGGTGTAGTTTCCTTCTTTTTTAACGTGTCTCTCCTTAAAACATATTCGTGGACATTTACACTGGGAATAAATGGACAACTTCTGACGTTTTATATCCTTAACCAATTTTATCATGAGGTTTATTTTTAAAATAGTGTCGTTGATTAATGGAATTATGCTCACTATGGATGTGTATAATATAGAAGAGATACTTGTGCAAGAATACGAGACTAAAGGGACACATCGGAAACAGCTATCTGCGTTCAACGTAAACCATATCATTTCAGCAAAACATATGACGACGGCATACACATTGCATCCTTGGTTCAAACGTTCAATCAGTCCCAGGAAAAAATTGTGTTATTACTGTCATGGAAACCTTGATGTACAACCACACTTTCATTCTTTAGGACTTCAATGCGAATAATATGTTGTTAATTTGGAAATGCATTCTATGCTGCAGGCTTCAAACGATACCGTTATTTTGCAAAGGATGTGTTTGACATATCCTCTGAAATTTCAGCATCTGTTTCACAATGCGGAGCGGATGAAATGGCAGATTCCTTCACATTGATTCCCTAAGCCAGCTTATTTGAAGACAGGGTCTGACATATGCATATGTCAATACTATGATATCTGAAAGGCGAGAATGGTCTGGAAGAATTAAATATGTATCAGAGAAGAATTAATCTGCATTATAACCGAAACACCAGGCACAGATGGCCCCTCCGGGCTTCGCATTGCTGGTGATATTTTACTCCTCTTAGCTTCAAGGTGCGAACAGTCCTATGGGACCAGCTGATTGATTTAGAGTGTTCTAGCAAAGACTGCACGTTACAATCTCCCAATTCTAGAAGTCGCTTTAGTGCAGACGGAATATTGAGAACAGTTTTAACTGAATTTGTGGCAAGGTCAAACGGTTTTATTCGGAAGATGACTCTCAAAAATATTTCAGGATTTTCTGCTCGCGTTTGTGCATCCGTATGGATTTTACATCCTTAACATTTCAGATACACCATGATCCTCGTTGATGTTGTGTCTGTCAAAGCGGACACAGAAAGCACTTTAAACCTGGGGTATTTCATGTTCGCACGTCACAATTTAGTAAGGTCTTATCAAATACAACAAATTAATGTGCATCTTATAATCTGAGATTCAATTGTACTTAGTCTTTGCCCTAAGTTTTACATCCTGTTCTCGAAATGTGGCAACATGAATGAAAGTTAAATCTCAATCTCAAAGTCCGGTAGTTCATCAAGCAGTGCATATTTTCAATATAATAACTAAGGACCCTTAAGGATATTGTAGCTCCGAATGTCCGTGAGAAATGCAGCCTTAACAATTTGCCTTGCGTTGAGACCTAGATTCTTGGAGGACGTTGGGCAAAGTGTCATTGATAATGGTCGCTTATTCCCCAACACGGCGGCAAACGTAATGAGGTGTCAAGTCTTTCTGGCCAGGATCTAAAGCGCTTCGGTAACTTAATTAGTAAAATTTCACTTCGCCATCGCCGACCATTTATAAATAGGTTAATAAGATTATCTATCGTTTTGAATATGTTTGAATAGTCTCAACATTTCGTTTGAAATAAATGAACTCGAGCAAATAGCCTTAAGATTGACTTCTTGTGTATATAGGTTTCCGTAAGAACTTGATGAGACGTTAAACCCAGTATATTACCTTTGCCAATTAAATTCATCGAGATTAAAGCAACTATTTCCATCTTTATACGAGAACTATTTCAAAGCGAAAGTAAAACATTCACTCTGAGACAATAAAATCGTGTCGTGAAGGTCCATTTCGCTCAGAACTTGGTATTTCCAAAAGTGAATCGTAAACGTAAAACAATGATAAAGTATGATCAAAAGCTTAAGTTAATTAAATCCAGCCTAGACTATAAGGAAATTCTCCTAGAGCCGCATTTTATGGACACTTACTCTGAATTACAGTAGACAGTAAACTACTCCGGGACGACTGGTTCTAGATTAGTTTTTAAATTAATTCTTGATTAAATTAAGCCCAGCGCTGTTCTTGTGGCTGGTTCTGTGAATTCACGTCAAATATAGCTCCACTGACTGTGATCTCGAACTGATTTCAATGAGCAAAATTGCTGAAACAAACTTCATGTCATATGCAGGAAAAAGTTTTTGTTCAAAACCTTACCTCGAGTACCTTTGGCTTCCGTCCTCAAACTTGAAACAGTAATATGGGGTCCTTAGTTTTCTTCAGTTATGTTTCTTTTCGTTAAATTTGTCTTGTGAAACCCGCGTTGATCTATTCCCCCCGACGCACACACGCGCTCGGCTAGTCTGCAGTCTATATATGAAGATCTTCTGCCGCTGTGTCTTGCCTCGGCGCATGTCATCGCTAAATCGCCCACAAGCTCATGAATAATATAGTGCGCGCGAGCTGCGGGGAGTTACTGATCCAGAAGCATTATAGCAGCTTCGATTGTTTGCTTTTTGCCTTCACGACTCTGTATCGCGATTAAATGGTCGCCCACTGATGAGAGACATTCCTGCAGTTTTCAGTCTTGGAGACTCTCCGGGAGTACCAACAATTGTCATACTTGTCCGGCCTGATGTAAATTATTAACAATATTATTGCAAAGACTTTAATGTTTGTTTCGACATGGAATAGATTGATCGTATTAATATGCCGCTGTCTATGATCAAAAGACAGCTCCATTTGAGTGGCTTCCGTTAATTCTTAATCTGGACAAGACTCGATGGTCAACGGGATACTAGTGAATTGATTCCATCTTGTCGGCCCACGGTGAATGCTTTCAGGCTGGGTTTCAGCAGGGAATTCATTGACGCTTTCTAAATACTTATGTCGGTATTGTTGGAGATATGTCATTGACGAGCTGAATAGCCTGCAGACACCACGGAGTAGAACCATTCTTGCCTGATTGCAGAGCACAGAAATATAATCCTTTATGAATACAGATAATACTGAATATATTCAAACTGTAGTCATTATTGGTTGCTTGGACAATATGATTCCTTGGTGATTAATTCGCTGTGTAAACAGTGTTTAAAATACCATGTTGAATATACACAGAATTCTACTTTTTGGATAAATATACATTTTAGAATTGATAGTTATCAGTCACACAATACCTTACAGGTATATGATAGTGAATTTATAGTAGATTGCAATATATATTTATATCTTGGGTTTGCTTTTTTATTGTACATTCAATACCTTGCAGAAAATACGCAGTATGATGTTTCAATTTTAGTAAAAATTATATTTTGAGAGTTAGTTGTGATTGTTTATAGATCTAATTAGAGATTAAATTCTATTAAAAATGGTTGTGGTTAATGTAAAGAAAAAACAGTATTCGTGATGCAATAAATGAAATATTTTGTGTCAGGGCTGTCTGCCCTTGTTCAAATGGTACATGCATATAATTATAACTTACAATGATTTACAAATACAAATCGTTTTAAGATGCGCATAGCAAAGACATCCTCAAGCAGTAACTTTGAAATAAATTATTTTTCAAT
>JAUELE010048815.1:0-25572 GCA_031471655.1 Diodora aspera
GTCACCGTTGTGTCCACAAAGTGTCGTTGTTTCGACCAAATAGCTATCCCCGTTTGGTCTAATTGTGACTGTTTCATCCAATCGCATTTCACTGTTATGGCGTATCACCGTTTTAGCCAGTTCCACATTTGCTTACATTCCTCCAAATGCAATGGGCAATCTATTTTTAGCGTTAGACGAAAACGGAAACTACCTTTTCTTTATCGCCTCAGTTAGTGTGAAATCTTTGAGTAAAAAATCGGGGGAAAATACGGCACGGTATTATATTACTAGATGAACAGAAAGACTAGCTCTGACAATAGATTGGTGTACCTGCATCTTTGATCATGTTCCTGTAATATGAATCAGCAGTCATGCTAGAAATTCCTTATCCAAACTAAATTTGTCAACATTACTTTTGCTGCAAAGTAATAATTTCAATTTACATAAACATTGAAACAATCATTCCTTTTCTTCCTCTCTCAGGACACTTGTTGCATAGCGCTACATGAAACACATTTGTAACAAATGGCATGTATGTGTAACACATTCCTTGTCGAGAACGGAATCTATTTGTGTTGAAACCTTGAATAGATCACACATTAAAAATAGTTCCTCTGACAAGACAGAGCAATATTTTAATACTTGGCAGAAGAACATTCATGGGAAGGTGTGATATTCATTCCCCAGTGTCAATAAACATGGCTGTTTGACATATTGACCCTGAATTCCATACACTATTTACGATCACAACAAATAAGGAAATGATAGGGATATAGGCTGTCTGTGCCATAATAAAATGTCCGACAAAGACGCATACTTCTACTCAGCCAAGCTGAATGTGACAAAGTCGGAACCACAGAGAAGTGCTATTTAATAAAATCAGTGTAGCTTGATCCTCTACCCTCCTCCTGTCAATTGGTATGCTGGTATTAACGGCACAATTCATCTCATTCACCGACTTGATGTGGACCACACAACCTTCCACGGTGATCATAAATGACTCCTAGTAGTTGGGTGTAAATGTCAAATTTATGCAGAGTCTCCCTCCAGTGTAAGATAGCAATATAAAATGCACTGGTAGATGACCCATGTCTGTGATGAAAACAAATATAATATCTCCATATGTGAGTGGGTGTAAACTTATAGAAAATGTAATAATGCATGGTTATAAAGGTTTAGTACTGTTAACTTACTTACTGTACTTCTTTCAGCTTGACTTGAATAAATGTACATTTCATAGCAAACCATTTCAACAATAAAGAGTGCTAAAAAATCCATCCATATAAGAAACACTTAAGATTATAAATAATCATCCCTGCCCCAAGCCCATATTGATAACCATAAATATTTTTTCCACATCTCAGTACACCCCAACCTGCATAGAAAATAGTTATGTTGCAGAGTCACAATGCATGGTCAATAAGCTGAATTATATAAAAGAACAATTATTTTCTAATCCACGTACTATGCTTTTATAAAATGTCACATTATGCAAATATTAGCTTCAATTCATTTCATTTTGATTGTTCTCTGCTACTTCCTGTGTTGGATGTGCATATATTGTAACTATCACTTTCAAATGCCACGAGTTAGCGCCGACACTTCCGATCATTACAGCTGAATGAACTACTTTACTCATTCAAGAGACACCCTGACAACATACACAACTTCAAAGAGTAATTATGGAGACATTTCATAAGGCCTTTTATTTAACTTTACAATCATGTTCTTAGTCGTGTGGACAACAAAGCAGCACAGCTTACTAACTGTAATAAAATCCATGTTTACTCATGAAATGGATGCTATCCCACAGTGCTGGGTTCTTGCTGTGCTTTTTTGTCAGGCAGTAACACAATGAAAATAGCAGGTAACAAAGATGGATACTGATGATATTTATAAACATCTGATCAGCAATACTGATTATACTGTAATCAAAATAATCGTTAAAATTTATGTGAATAACCGGTTAACCAGTCAGCAGCATTTAAAGTTGCATACACATGTACAGGGTATTTTTTGTTTTGAAATTTTTGATTAGCAGTTTTGCAATTTCAGACAAAAATTATTAGCATTTGGTGCAAATTGGTCGGCATTTAATGAGCTAAAATTGACTAGCAGTCACTCGAAATTGACTAGCAAACTGCGATGCGAACCCGAACAAAAAAAAACAACATTAGAAAGATAAAATGTGTACATATCACGATCGACTCACTCAACATGTAATGTGCTTGTTACTTTTTCACTTCATGAAAGACACCAACCCCCATGTCTTAAAAGAGTATTATTATTATTATCATTATTAATTCATGGTGACTTTTAAAGCACATATATCCATGCTCAATGCATACTCATAGCACACAACAAAATGTGAAAGGTAAAGTTGGTCAGGAAAAGAAAGCTTCACTGAAGAGATGAGTTTTGAGCTTCTGATAGAATTTTGAAATTTTTTTTAAACCTTAGAAAGTGCTGCACTTGCAAATAAATACATTCGACTCATACTTGGAAAGCACTCAGCAGTCGATGGAACTTCCTTACGAAACCCTCAGACAAGGTGTGAAATGAGGCCTGCTATTTGAATGCAGAAGATAATCCATCTGCATATGCCAGAACAAAGGGAAAACAGTATTATTTAATTACCAGTAGGCATACACTTTTACCCTGTATGATTTACAGTATATATGTTATTTATTTCACACAGATAGCACCAGACCTATTTCAGGAACCCACATCCAACCTTAACCCTTTGAGGATGGGAGTACCTGAATGCGCCCATAAAGTACCTGTCATTTTAGGCCAGGAGCGCTCAAATTTAAAGTGCCTGGAATACATCGCGATTTATTTTCAAAGACAGAATGAAAACCAGTCATGATCAACAAATACTGGCACTATGCTTAGCATGTCTAGAAACTTCTAAAATGGTAACCACAAAGTAATTAGTTTTATTTGAATTTTTCCAGAAAAACTGCACTATTGAAAATAACTTTTGCAATCAATCAAACATGTCAGACAGGTAAGATAAATCTAAGTTTGTTGTTGTCCGATGTTGATGAAAGCAAAACTTTCTGGTGCCGAATGGGACATTGATAATGCTGTAAGCGATGGCGAATGCCTTAACAAATTCTTGGAAATTAATTGCATGTTCCTGGAAGACTTTGGGTTTGGCGAAAACAAAGGTACATCTAGATTGAGTGATGTAGGCCGGTCTGGCAATTACAACCATACAGACAACCTTTCATAAATGTGGTCTAATTCAACTGATGCCATCAAATTCAAAGATCCCTTTTGCTACAAATGGTCATAAGATGCATACACCTTTTAAATTTCCTTTTCAATGGTACTAAAACCTTTATAGCACAACTTTGAAGAAAATATGTCTAGCAATTATGCAATTTTTTACCAAATTTTGTCAATTTCCCCTAGTTATATCATCTTATCCGCAATAGGTAGAGAGTTGTTGGTTGCACGATGGGAAATAAAATGAAATTTACTTAAAAATAAGCACAACTTGTAATATTGTTTTGTTTGGTTGTTTTTTAAATACATGTATCTAACTTTTACTGCACATACCATATTTTCCACATAATCCAACAATTTGGTCAGGGCTCCAAAGACAAATCAGTCGACAACTCATCAGTAAGGAAAGGGTTAACAAGAGCCTTGATAGTATGTGATATAATGCAAAATCAAGACAGTTGTGAACAGAAAGGATGGTCATATGCTGTCATGGTAACATGATATAAACAACTGCTCAGTAATTACATATAATTAAAATAACAGAATTCAGGGATGGGTTATATGCAGTAAAAATTATAAAGACCAAACCTTGGACAAATTTAAACTTAAGGATAACTAAATGTTTGTGTTGCACTGACAAGCCATCCAAAAGCACTCAGTATATATCTGGTACAACCCTGGACGAAAAACATCGCAGGCCACCACAAAGGTCACTTTATTTAATATTTTCTTAAATTTAGTTAGCAACCAAGAACATTTCCTGCCTCATAATCAGGTTTTTCATATTGATCTTGACTGAAAATAAAGGAATTATTGCAAGAAATTTTCAAGTGTAAAAACTATTTTCTTTGCTTAGCTCAAATTCTTCGGAACTTGAAACCACATTCTTCTCACAACCACAAATTATGTTTCTCCAGTACATCTTATGCATTAAAACATTTTAAGAGCACAAACATTGGTTTTCCTCTCCGAGTCCCGTCTCTCAGTTTTGATGAAGCTCTCGCACTGATCAACCATTCTAACCAAATGAAGGGCTTTGAACTTGGAGGTCTCACAATGATAACTGTCAATAGCTGTTAGTTGAAATTAAATCATGATGAAATCTTTGAGGAGCATAGGATTAGTCCTGCACTTCTCAGTTCAGTCGATCACCCCGGGGGAATTTCTCGTATCAATACATGCATGACCTCATCCTCTTACAAGGAAAGTTAACACTAAAACAACTCATATTGCTATAAGCTGCATGCTGTACCAAAATTTCCCTCACTACTAGAACATTAATTTTGAATTTTTAAATATAAAGCTATGCAGTTGCAAAGACAATGATTACTACCATCATCACTGATACGCGAGAGAGACTTGATAATCCATAGAAGTCTCAAAACCATCCCAAAACTGTTTTATCAATTACTGCAAAACTGACAGCAAACAATTTGTGTGTTTCTCAACATCTTGTTATGACCATTGACCTTAACCTGTAGTGTTTTCATGTTAATAAAGCTTAACCACACAAGTAATTGAAATGATGACATCAGTTAACTGATTATCGAAACAGAAACTGGTTTGGGGGCATTATTAGTATTATTATTATCATTATTATTATTATTATTTTTTACTATTACCAAGCCAGTATATGTTTAAAAGTACAAGCAATAAATATAATAGAAATGTAAATAGTACAATTCCAATGTTCAACTTATTCTTTGGAACGCAATATTAAAGCTCAGTGATGCACAAATAATGAGTTATCAAAACAAAACAAACACCATGGCATGTTAGCTCAGTCTGTAGCAACAAGCTAATGACAAGCACTGAATCAACTAATGCAAACATGAATGCATTCTCAACTCAACTAGAGCCACCACCTGCTATTTCATTATTTTTATGTTCATAAATATATATATTAGTCTATTTATTTTAATATATCACAGATATAAATATTGAGGAGATGACAGATGCCTGTTGGTTATAATTACCAACACTGACAGCTGGTCAGCATACATACACTGGTGAGCATTACGTGATATTGTCTTACCACTAGCAACAACCTGTGTGATTAACCGTGTGATTGCTCTAGAAGATTAATTATGTAAATCACCTGTGAATATCTCCATCTGTCACGGTGGACTCTGACAGGGCCATGCTTTTCATCCCCTTAATTACTCCCTCATTAATTCCATGTTACATGGTCAGTAGGTCCAAGTTTGTAATGCACTGAGCATGAAATGTTCATCTTAATTCCCTTTGTGCAGGTCAGAGATTTCTTGTCAATGATACTGTGGCAACAAAAGAATACCCGTATTGGAAGTCTTGTGAATTATATGGGAGGTTTATTACCAGCATCAATCACCAATCAACCTTGCCTATAATGAGAAGGATTAAGACACACTGGTATTAGCATGATGCCAGCACACGTGTCAAAGTATGACGCTTTAAGTATCAACTTAGATTGGGTATTGAAATTCAGTAATTACATGTGCTTTAACATGCACAGATCTGGGTACTAAATCCAGACCGACCTTGGATTTGAATGGTGAATTCTAAGTATAATGAATATTCTGTACAGAAGACTTGTTAGTTGAGACAACAGTTGAGATGGTCATGTATAAAGTACATGTATGTACTGGTACCAATGTAAATTTTAGGTACATGTATAAGGAAACTTACTTCACAGAAACACATGTGTTAAGGTCCAGACACAGAGGCAACATGCCCTAATCTCTAATGGCAACGAATCAAGAAATTTATCTTGTTCCTGTATACTCTGTGGAATAGCATGAGTTGACTCCATTTATTAAACATTGTAGGTTTTTCTTAACAAACCAAAATAGGCAGTCTTTTCCAGAGATTTCAGTTCATATCCTGTGACAAAAAAGATTAGCTTAAATAATGCTCTGTTCTTGGGGTTGTAGTACCAAAGGTACCATTAATTTTCTGACTTCCAATCTGAGCCTCATCTTACTCTGTGATATTCTTCTCTATAAAAAAAACTGTCAATGTATGGCTAGAAAAGAAATGTATTCCAAGAAGAGTAATATTCACTTCATATAGACATTGCATGTACAACCATAGATTCTTGACAAAAGTCTAATGGTGATCGATTAATGTTTCCAAGCCATTGCATATCTGCATTTCATCTAAGCTTTACCTTCACATGACGTGCTTGTTGGACTTATAGTGGGAATCAGAAATCTTTGAGCCATATGCCCAATTTTGGCAGTTTAGTGCAGAACGAAAGCCTGTATCACCAGTGATTTTGACGTGATAAAACATGCAAGCTGTACTGACAAGCCAATGGTACTGGTACTGACAAACCAATGGTGATACCACATCGCACCATATAATCATATAGAAATACTAACGATGACAATTGAACCCACAACCTTTAGGCCTGAAGGCTAACATTCAACGATTTGAGCTACACATGAAACTTACTGATATATCATAAAAACTGGTAAAAGCAGCATAAAACTTCTTGCCAGCTGAACCTTCAGAATTACAACCAGCTAGGATTTCAGAAAGGAAAATTAATCCAAAACGTGTTTCTCCATACTCCAAGTAGTTTCAGATAGTCCACCGACCTTCAAAGGGCTAATAATTACAGATGCTACTATTAGTTTCAACAGATAGATTGCTTCCCATTCTTCATACCGGTACCAGTGCGACAGCAACATTGCAAGTATATAAGTCTGGCAGTCCAAATAAATACCATCACTTAAACCAGTGAACCAGCACATACAGAACAGACAACATATGGTCAAAACGTGAATAGAATAATAAAATTATTCAGTTTCCAAAACAATATCACAAAATGAATTTGCACAATTTCGTATAGTTTTCACTCCCCACTTATCTACTATTCTAACTACCTTTTCTTGCTTTGAGCCAAAACTGTAATATCTATATTCAAATATTCAAAACATCAAATACACATAAAATATTTATGTTACAAATTATTACTTAAATATTCATAAGATTTGAAAGGCATAATGAACATATAACAAATAACTTCAGTTTCCTATGAAGCTTATGTATACAAGTAGTGTAGAGAATCTTCCATAAAACAATCTGTATACAAATATACCAACATTTTTTCAATAACTTTTGGTGTCAGCTTATTTACATTTGAATACAACTATCAACCAACCAGAAACTGTGTGTCAACAAAGATAAATATTATGAATTAATTTGTGTTCATTTTAGGGACTATATATCTGACAGAGCTTTTACAGACCTTTCAGCTAGACTGACTGCAGTCTCTGAAATTTATATTTTCTCCCTTTTGTGACATCTGAGGAGGTGACACCCAAGTAGGCTACTGTCTTTAAAATTTGGTAATTAAGTGAAACAACCTTAGGGAGTCGGATTAATTTTTATGGGGAAAATTCACAAATTTCACTTAAAATTTCAACCTTAAATGCTTTATACTACCAAATTAAGGGTATCCAGGGGTGACACCATGAGTTACCGCGCCGGGTGACACCAGTCCTAGTGATGTCACCGGAAAGAGGAGCGACAGACGGGAGATATTTTTGAGAGAAATAAGAACAGTGAGGTTGAGAAATAGTACAAGAGCAAAACAAAGATGAAAAAATCCGATGAGAGATAAGAATGGACACAAAACTTAAAGAAACATAAGAATAGACATGATAATGCTCTAAAAAGCATTAAAAATGTATTTTTTACACAATCAAGAGAGACGTAAATCCAAGTAACACCACCCCTCTCTCAAGATTTATCTGTGGAATTCACAGTCATCTAGATATAAGGGTGTTGCTATCTTGGAAATGATAGTTGATTCACACATTGATGTTTTAATTTTAACAGAGACATGGTTGAAAGATGTTGGTGATGAGGCTACAATTTGGTGGTGATGAGGCTACATGACACCTGCAAGGTACAACATTAAACATAAACCACAACTCTCTCGTGGAGTGGTTTGGCAGTTATTTTCAGAAAATATCTACACCTTAAAAGTTATTGAATCAAACAGCACGATTTCAGAACTTTTGAACTCTTAGAACTTCTCATAAATCACAACAAGGTTGCAACTCGCATTCTTACTGTCTATCGCCCTCCACCATCACAAAAGAACAAGCTGTCAGTGTCAATGTTCTTTGACAAATTTCCCATGATTCTGAATTATATGCCAACATCAAAAGGGTGGCCAATTTTGTTTGGAGATTTTAATTTTCACTATGACAAGCATGATGATCCTAACACTGTGCAGATAGTTAACTTACTCAAGGAAAATAATCTCACTCAACATGTCCTTGAATCAACTCACGAGAGCGGACACACTCTAGACTGGGTGATATCATCTAAATCCTGTGATGTCATCAACAGTGTCAGTGTAGGAGGAATGCAACTTAGTGACCACTATGTTGTGTCAGTGATCATAGATTTTGATTGTGATGAGCTGAAGAATTATAGGCCAGTGTCAAATCTACCTTTCTTGTCAAAAGTCATTGAGAAAGCTGTTTGCGAAAGCTTGTCTAAAAACCTTGCACAACATGATCTGCATGAGCCTTTCCAGTCTGCATATCGGCCTTTCCACAGCACTACTGAGAGTAGGAAACGACCTCTGATGTGGAGTGGACAGTGGAGGAGTTGCACTGTTAGTGTTGCTGGACCTTAGTGCAGCCTTTGATACAGTAGACCATCATCTGCTTCTGTATCGACTCATTCAGGTAAATGGCATCAATTCTACAGCGGTTGAATTGAACTGTGGCGTCTCACAAGGATCTGTCTTGGGTCCAGTTCTTTTTAACATTTACATCAGAGATATTGGAATCATAACACAAAAACATGGGATTCTAAGATATTTTTGTGCTGATGATTCACAACTGTTCACACCTGATTACAAATCAGCAGAGATAGCATTTGGACAAGTGACTACCTGTTTATCTGACCTTAAACAGCAGATGCTGGAGAATATGCTTAAGCTGAATGACCAGAAAACAGAGACCTTACTAGCTGGCCCCTCACAACGTCTAATTAAAACCAGGTCTCTATTCGGCAGTCCAGGGCTGGGCATACTCCCATTGCCCTTTCCTCTTCAGTCAGGAATCTTGGTGTGATGCTTGACAGTGATCTATCAATGAATGCAAACGTCAATCATATATCCAGGGTTTGCTACGTGGTCCTCCGTAATATCAGTACGATCCGGAAGAACTTTAAAACAGATTCTACTAAGACTTTGGTTCTATCACTCGTAATGTCAAGAATTGATTACTGCAACAGCCTTCTAGTTCGAGCTCCCAAATCTCTCATTAGTAAGTGGCAGCGTATCCAAAACACAGCAGCACGTATAGTCACCCTTTCATCCAAGAGTCAAAATATAACACCCATTCTTCGTAAACTTTGTTTTCATGGTAGGTACAAGGTCGTCTGCCTCACCTTCAGATGTATGTCTGGGAAGTACCATCCTATCTCCGTGACCTCTTACAGATCTATACTCAGTCTCGCCCACTTCGATCACAAAACAAGACGATACTGGTCCTCCCAAGATCACTCAAACTTAGAAACTCCTCATCTTTTCAGGCCTTTAAGGCCAATCTGAAGACTGTTCTGTTTCATGAAGCATTCTGTTGACTCGTCTTTTTTCATTAACTTTTGTGCACTTTAAGCATACTTATGTATGGAACTAGCACGGTATAAATAGACTATTGTTTTTATAATTACTATTGTTAAGCATGCCATCAGCAATAAAATGGAGATCTGAAATCTTCAAATAGATTTTGTGTATAACTGTGTTCCTATTCATGCTGAAACATTTGAGACATTCTTTAATAAGCTTGGCCCAAGGCTGGCACTGACAACCAAGGTACTACCGGTAGTACCAGAATGATATAGTCAAAGCCCTACAGGTCAGTAAAAGTCAAATCAACAACTAATGGAATTCTGCTATTTTCAGAGATCATCCCTCAGGTAAAGGGACATGCCTAATTTGTCTTCAGTGTTCTGTCCTCAGTGATCCAGTACAGCTTGAACAAGTCGTCAGATGTTGCAAGCATTCATGTATGTGATAACAGATATGTTCTTGCCACCAATCACCTTCATAAATCATTTCTGCAAAAGGTTGACTTGCTTGACAACTTCTTGGAAGAAAATGATCTGGAGGAAACACATTAAACATAGAAGACAGAAGAGAAGTAGAACGTTCTTCATGATTTGCTGGGTAAGGTAGCTTTAAATTCTCATCAATATCTTCGCTTACTGGACATTTTAGAACTTGTCCATGATTGGTAATGAGAATTAGTTTTTTTATTTATACTGGATTAATTTTTAAAGAAGTAACATTTCAGTGTAAATTGTCAGGAATGATGCGTCTGAGATGTACTCTGAAAATTTACATTTGGACATACCATGTAGAAAAAGTCAGTTCATCAATCCGTATTTGTACATAAAAAGTCTGAATAATTTCTGCTTGCAATTATGATGTTTTTTCGATACCCACAATCAATCAAAGAGGACATTTGACTTCTTCAGATATTTCCAGGTGATGGGCCAGGGTTTAAAATTGGATAACCAAAGACAAAGGGTTATAAAAAGGCAAAGATTGCTTATGTCTGCAATATGTAGTGGGGGATGTCACCCAAACTGTCAAAGTATGAATATTTTACTACCTACTACACACAGCATCCAAACTTATGAGAACATTACACAAGTCCAAATGCCATAGCCCAGGACTAATTACATAGTGCAATGCTAACCACAGTGCCTCTCTGAATCAAATTAGCTGCATACGGTACAGGTGTGAGAGTGATTAATTATAGACACTAATCTGGAGGGAGGCTTTGACCTTTCTGATCAAGCACCAGTGCTGTGGGTGTATGTAGACTCTATGTGCCCGATCACCCATTAAGCCTAAGCCCTGTGATTAATCTCCTGGCCAAGTCTTTACTGAAATTAAGCTTGCTAAAGCCATGAGAATATTATAAGATGAATATATAATAGTTGCTGAACTAATGCTTCATGTATTCATGCCATGTAATATTCAAGTTTATTCAGCACACTAGGTATGAAGTTGAGTAATACAAATGCAGTTATCATGATCATTATTACTACCATAGACTTTTGTTAAGACCCGAAGTCTGTGACATTTCCTTAAATATATGTAAAATCAGAGGCAGCTTATCATGTGATGTTCAGTTTTCTATGCCTTGATGCAGGGTCTCGACACGTACCCTAACACTACAACTGCTAACACTACTACCTCTGCTGTTAGGTAAAGGTGAACTTAAAACATAGTTACAAGTAAACTAGAGTAATACAGGGTTATTTCATGAAAGAGATTTAACAAAACAGCTTCACTCAGTCATCTACTACCACTACCACTATGTACCATGTAACTGGCCTCCTATAAATTCTGACTTCATGAAGCCATGCAATTCAGTGCATATAGACACTACCCGTTTCAGTACCTGTGATAAGACTACCACAACTACTACTACTACTATGTACAATGTAACTGGCCTGCTATAAATTCTGACTTCATGATGCCATATAATTCAGTGCAAAAGACACTACCTTTTCAGCACTTGTTATACCATTGGCCCTGCTCTTCCAAACTACAAAAGTTCATTGACTGGATTTTTCATTTAATTAATATTTAACCTTTTGACTGAGGCAATGATCACAAGTCATCCTCACAACAGTATTTCAGTTTTTGTCAAAAAGAACTAGAACTAATCTGCTCTGTTCGCTCCTCATTCAATCAGCCATTTTCACACTTCAAGAAATTAGATTTACTTTAAGGTCATCCAAAATAAAGCTCTGAGCACTGGTGCCTACAGTCACTGTTCAGTAGTACACCTCTATAATAGATAGCTTAGAGATCCATAATAATATTACTTGGTGACATGACTTGTCACCATACAATATTAAACCTCTGTAGTCCATAAACATCCATAATTCTATTGATAAGTCAAAAGTGCCTGTATTAAAAGTTCAACATTAAACCCCTCTGATATGTAAACATCCATACTTATTTCAAGCGTAGTTTGTTAATTCTTCACTAAACATCAAGTACAGTTTGTTAATTCTTTACTAAACATCAAGTGCATTTTGTCAAATCTCCACTAAACATCAAGTGCATTTTGCAGTATGTTAAGTCTCCACTAAACATGAAATGTAGCTTCAGTCTCTACTAAACATCACATGTAGTATGTTAAGTTTCTACTAAACATCAAGTGTAGCATCAGTCTCTACCAAACATCAAGTGTAGTTCATTAAGTTTACACTGAACATCAAGTTTAGTTCATTAAGTCTCCACTAAATATCAAGTTTAGTTCATTAAGTTTCCACTAAACATCAAGTGTACATACATCAACCCTTACATACTGGCAGCTCTCTATTGCTGATAGAATATTGACAGATTTCACTTTTGTATGTAACCGCTTTGCCTACTTAATCTTACTTCTAACCAACAGTCAGGCAACTGCTGTAATCAGCACTGACATATAATCATTACCAACCTGTGTTTTATGAAGGATAAAGCAAAACCAAACAATGTCAATGTGCATATGAATTCACTGCTGCACAAAGATGCCAACAGTGAACAGAATAACAATGAACTACCAATCAATGCTTCCATCATACCTCTGAATGATTCCGTCTTTATGTGTTCTCGAATGAGTCAATTTAGGTATAATGTTCAAGCACTTTAGTATTGGACTAAGAAGTTCCTGAGAAAAGTAATGTTTGTACAGATGTGATATTGCAAAATAAACACATGGAACAATATTCATCAGCAAATACATGAAAAATGAGAAGAATCAAATATTTTGACAACTCTGGGCAATTGATGCAACTGTAAGCAATGGATTCAGTTTATTCTGCACATGTGTATGATATCAGCCGAGTTAGGTGAAAAGTAATGTGTACTGAATGAACTAGACTCTTGTTATAAGTTTACATACATACAAAATACCTGCACACATGTTTAACGTAAGAGTCATGAAAATTCAGGGACTTTACTGCAACATTCAGAGTACACAACTATTAATTATATAACGTAGAAACACAGTTCCCGGTATGGAGATAGACGCAGAAGCCAAACAAAGAAACATTACAATAACGTCTGTCAGATTGTGCCATAACATTTCCATGTTCAATAATACCGGTAGAATATGAAAAAACCATCATGATCTCAAGGCAAGTGACAGTTGTGCCAGAATAATATGCATCAACTTGTTGAACAATGGAAATAGAGTGTCCAAAAGACTGTTGCCAGAGTTTTGCTGGACATGTTGCTAGATCTAATAGATTCTGGCTGAGAGTCCACCATGTAGTATGAAACTAGAACTGGCATTCTGTTGCATTGAGAAATAAAGCAAATACAATTTGTCAGTCTGAAATGATAGACCTAGATATATTTACGCAATCGCAGACTACAGACTTATATATTTCTATATAAAGCCAGCAGTTATCACAATAATGTCATAAATCTATCTTTTTCTGGCATTGGCTAGCCACCAGCTGCATGTGTAAACAAGGAAGCAGCTTTAGCGGTACATTAGATGCACATTTTATACCTTACCTTGTCACAGTTTGGTGATAATCAGGTCTGGCACACCTGCCAAGTATTGCCTATCAGTAGGTGTTTTTTCCTTCATTTAAATAAGAGCTGATCACTGTACATCTTATAGCATAGACATCTTTAAGTGAAATATTGTTACATATACAAATAAACTAGACTTCAAGGAGCATATTTTAAGCATATTGAAGGTTTTAGTTTGGACCAGTTATTTTAAAGATTCCCAGAAAACCAAACACAAAATTCATTAAATTAAATGTTTAAAGTTCAGAACGAAAAGGCCATTTGACTAATTGACTTTTGTCATACCTCATCTCCATCTATGGTTCAAAGGGTAAACTTGCCCCAAAATTTGCCTTTCTGAATTAGTACAGTGACAATGTATGGCCTTTCTGATTTGTAACAAAACCACACTTTTCCATTTGAACTGTACTGTTTAGTGATTGAGAAAATGATGATGATTTTACAATAATTACAGCACTGTTTAGGTCATTATGTTAATTAAATACCGTACATAATTCTTTCAGGGTGAGGAAGCTGACATGTTATGGGACCAATGACAATCATGTCATCCATGATCATCATATACATGCTTTGAATGTTTATCATAAAACAAACATGCTAAATAAACTTGTCTCACTCAAATGTTGCCTTATGCCAGACAGCAACATTATCCGATCCTGTAAATATTGAGTAGACAAGAATCCGCAGGTTCTTATAGTTTTAATGGCTTAAACCATCAATTTTTAAAAATACAATATTAATTAACAGTTGGTGGGAATACATTTTATAAGTAATAAATATATTATAAATTTTATAAGTAATAAATCTAGCATAAATTTTATAAGTAATAAATATAGCAGCAATTTATCAATCTTTAACAATGACTTCTGATAGCGGCACAGAAAAGAGCAAAGGATATAACTACAAGATTTGCTATACTTGACAACATGTGATAAACTTTACTGCACTGATGAGCGAGCTGTCTGAATAACGTTATCCTGTAATTAAAGTCTTATCACTGATGTTTAGACAGAAAATCATTCTCAATATGCTACAAGGACTGGTTCATACATATTTATAGCAGATGGCAAAGTAGCACTTGTACTAATAAAGGAATAAAGAGATGTAATAAATATTACTTGATCAATAGTCGACAGATACCTGCCTCTACTGAAAACTATCTTTCAGATATATTCATTTTGCCATTCCAACTTATAAATCATGTCAGTGGGAGGATCTGAAAGGTTCAGAGATGGGGGTGGCGGAGAGAAGACACTCAGAGAACCAAAGCTCCTGTTATGACAAGGCCTAATACGATACAACTGTAGTATTTTCACCCCAAGAAATCATGTCACGGTGGATCTACCGTATGAAGGATTGGGGGGGGGGGGGCGAGAGAGAGAAAAAAGAAGCTCAGAGGATCAAAAAAGCCCCTGTTATGACATACTTCAGAACGTACAAAATTCAATCAGTTTTTCACAATGGGCTCCACCCAAGAGAACTGAGTCCCTCTTTTCATGAAACCCTGTATCCACCCCTGTATATGTTACTCACTTTCTGTTAGTTAGGAACATAAAATCAACAGTAAGTTATCAAAATGGTCACCGAGTTCTCTTATAAAAACAAAACAGGCAAAAGCCTAGATTATGACAATGACGCTAATTCTACGCAAATATTGAGGACAGCTGCTTTATATCTGACTCAATAACTCCGGGTGACATTTCTATTGGACCACAATCCCTGATCTACTTGTCAATTATTCAAATATAGTCACCAACAAAACAGGTATTTATCCAAAGCCCCAATGTCCACAGATACCGACAATTACATCTCTATTTTAAGCTTGCAGAACATGCATACCTAGCAAGATATGTTATATTGAATTACAGTCTAAAATCATGGCAAACACTAAATTACCTTCACTTTAACAAATTGCCATACAAATGAGCAAACAAGAAGATATATATGATGTTGACACAACTTATGTTATCTGAGGCATGATGTATAGCTCAAAGGATCTGAATTGCAACGATATTGGTATCTGTGTGCAAACATGAGGCTTCTGTTCGGACACTTCTGTAATCCCGAGAGGAAAAACAGTGGACTGAGCAATAAATTAATTTTTGAATAATAAATTGTGGTTGAGATACCAGACAAGAATACAAAAATCTGTTGTACATATTTTCTTTTAATGAAAGATATGTCTGTTGATTAAACCAAATTCTGTGAATCAGAGAAGATTTATTTGATGATTTCATCAATGTGTCTTCAATTGCTTGCAGAGTGAGTGAGTGAATGAAATTGATTTTTACATTGCAGGGGGCAATATTTCAGCAATAGCGCAATGTGATGTGCAAGAGGCAGATTAGGAAAAGGGACAACACAGGATGGATAGTAAGAAAGAAATCAAAAGGTCCTCATTTTAGATGGCTCTTACAGCAAGCATGAGGATACTGGGGTCTTATTCTTTCTGGTGGTAGGGCAACACTCCCAAGAATCCCACAGGGTGCTTGCAGGGTGAAATGTCGAGTAATCCAAAATCCAAAAAGGAAAAACAATTATTTCAAATCTGCAAACACAAATGCAGCTGAAATAAAACAACATTTTAGTTGCAGGTATAGAGTTTTGTCAAGACCCTGAGTCAAGGCACAGACATCTATACCTCATCTAACTCTCCCGTACATATCTCTGCTTGAGTCTGCCTCAGAGTGCTATCACAGGAGATGTGTTCTTAAAGGAGTATACTTCCTTCCCACTCAGCTCACACAGTTACATCCAACTACCCGAAGGATCTTGACAAAAGTCTATGCAGGTAAAATAATAAAAGGACTCACCTGAGTTTATGAGATGAAGACTGAGGAAAAAGTGGAGTGCTCCCAGAAGAAATTGTACATTCCAACAAATTGCCAACCTCATGCTTAGTCCCGGATATACAGTGGCGTCACAAGACTCTTACATGAGGCAGCAACATTCCAACTCAAATCCATCAGAGGTTCAAACATCAGAACATGTGTATATAGCACATTTCATCCACAGAAAATTCCTTGTGAAAAAAAGCAGTACAATTTCAGTTGTTGTATCCAGAATGACAGTCCTCTCTAATCCATGTTTCTCTGTGAAACTGATTTCGTAACCACAAAATCTCCTGGGATAACTATCCTGGGATTAAATAACCGACTTCAACCACAGAATCTGATAGCACAATTAGATTTTCGTACTCAATTTCCTTTTCATATATATGTTTGTTCATGTAGTCATGAATAATCAATTCCTCAAATAGTAAGCTGAGGGGAAATACAACCACAGAGCTAATGATTGTCTCATGAAAGCTAATGGCTTGAAATATTCAGTTACTCACAAAGTTCAAATTTTCATATTTCACATACACTTGTGAATTTTTTACTAGCTTGGAATTACCATGATTCCTTACAAGTTAAATCCATTTATTCCTTTTCATACAAAGTAAATCTAGAAATGGGTTATAAGATATTACTCATAAAGTGTTTCCAAATTGGCAGATTTTCACAGAAACTTTAAGGTTGGCTGGCAGCAATGTATTTGCTCTTGGAACAGTCCACATTGAGAATCAAAGCCAGCACACCAAGATTTATTTTCATACACAATTCCTTTTGTCAATGACGCCACTATTACACATTCCCTAATTTCCCACCGATGATAACTCCTTATAAGAATTTGCTGCCTTGGAATAATCGATGGACACCAAGAATGAAGAAATCAGTCTAGATTTACTTATGCAGAGCTGTATCAACCCTCAGGGCATGGTTTCATGCTATAAGACCAATTCCAAGGGTTACAGTTCATCCCAGTCCAATCCATGCACAATTTGATTTCTTCATTCTTCATTCAAACTTTGCTTTGTAAATCCAGTGTTTGATGTTCAGTAGTTCAGAATATCAGCAAGTCTGGAATTAAGTTATCCAAGCTCTCTGGGCACAGTCACTGCGTGATAAAGAGCCTGCAAAAGAAAAGAGAAGTTTCATAAATAATCTGGCATCGTAACCCTTGATCAGATTTATAGCCAGTGGTCTTTGATGTCTATCAGACCTATTGACACAACAGGCAGCGTGCAGCAGCTAAGGTTCTCTCATAAAGAATCCCTGGCTATCTCGCTGAATGAAAGCATGAGAGGTATATTTAAGAGAACTGTATCACAGTGTGCCAGTCCTAGTGACTGGAGTCAATGCTGCAGCCTCACCTGTCGACTTAATCATCAAGGCAAATGTAGAATACCTGAAACGTTTAAGTCACACACTAATTAGTCATGGAACCAGCCTGAGTTAAACACTCAGGTATGACTCGGATCAATTATTCAAGGGCATTTGTCATACTCAATATTCACGCTTGGACATAGAGCTATGACACACACATGAAGATGTCACAAATTGATTGTGGCATTGTTTGAGCAGTCATTTAAATGTGGTTGGTGATAATGATAAATTAACATTAGAGTACCATTTCAGTCTGATAAATGCTACAAAAATTCAATTTGGCTAGTTACTGTTGTGTGTCATTTTCGGTCTAGTGGATAAGTTTATCATTAACTTTGAACAATGAAGCATAAAACCAATTGTTAAACACAAGCATCTATTTGTTGCTTTTACTCCCACTACATCAACTTCTGTTATTTATAAGGTAAAGGTTAGACTTTTGTCAAGTCCCTATGTCCCAATCAGTCTTGATTTATTAAATGGAAAACACTATATATACATATCGGTAATGTGTCAACCTTTTCACTTAGCTGGCTGGCAGGCTAATTAAAGGGATATCAGTAGAAAAACAGGACACCATAGTATCAACACAGTCACAGGGACTTGATGAAAGTCTAGGTAAAGTTAAACTCCTCTGGCAATGTTGTTGGGTACTTTATGTTCCAATGACTGGGGCAATAACAATGCTTTGAGTATGCTCCCTGTGTATGGATTGGGCACAATATAAGCACATAATGTTATTATATAGGCAAGCTTACATAGTAAAAAAGAACGTCTTTGTTAGGCCATATTTTGGTAATCCATAGGTCATTTCATGAAACAGATTGAAACAAATGCCTTGTTTATCTACCACAGGTAGAACCAAACTATGGCGAACCAAAACATCATAAGCAGCACACAGCAATTTGAAATACATGTATTTATAATAATAACACTAACTATTTACAAATATTTGATATTTTTATTGATATCATTTCTCAACCTAAGCGTGGTATTATTTCTTTGAAATTACATGTTTAAGAACAGAAGAGAAATGTGACAATTTTAAAGAAATCTCTTTTGTTCTGAAACGTATAATACCTTGTACTGAAAAGATTAGAGACCCATGATCCACAAGATCCACTACTACCAATAATATCATTACCACTAACAATAAACTACCACTACCTCTGGATATGACTACTACCAAGTAAATATAACTCTGGCCAAATTTGTGTAAAACAGACAAGGACACTTCATGCAACAGATTTAAAAGAATACTTTCATGTCTTGCCAGATTTTAAACTGATTTAAATACAGTCGAGTCTCAGTAATCCGGACTTCAATAATCCGGAAGTCTCGATTTCCCAACGCTTTTCATGTGCAACGTTTTTTTCACTATATAAACCGTAAACCGTATGTTTCGGTTTTAGAAACCTCACAGCTTCAACTTGTAATGAAACAGTAAAGTAAAAAGTCCACTCTCTTTTCCTTGACCCACTAATTACCCAATCAGTGAATGCCACTACTTACTTGTTTGTTTTAATATCTAGGCTTCTTGATTAATTCGGAAATTAAGATTGAAGTGTGTACCTATTCCTTGTTTTACTCATTGTTGCTATGTTTTATCAGTTCATTAAAGATTTGACTTGTCTGTATTCACATGAGAAGAGGAATAACACCGACAAAGACCAGAATTCAGTAATCCGAAATTTCTACAAACCAAACAAATTTAATTAAAAATGAAAGGGTTCAAATAAATAAGCCTCGACTGTATTCAATAAATCTACAAAGTGAGTCCTAACTGCAGGTGTTGATTAGTTTGTAAAGCTCGTTATCACAAGGCAGTGATTATAGCCAAGCTACTCGACACATTATTAATTACACAGCAAGAACATAAATATTACAACACATAACCAATGACAAAACAATGATAATGATTATGTTTATTGATTTCTGAGCAATCGCTGGGGCCATGGTTTACTCATTGTTACCTAATACCTGCACGCAATGACAGTGATGTCATCATTGCGTGGATGAATGACCTCATCAATTTATCTGATTAAGTTGACATCCCAGTATTTATCTTTAAAATCAATGCATGCTGAGAAAACATCCGTTCAAATAAACACATAAAACAACTGTGTCTGGTCAATAACATTTCTTCGAGAAGAAAATATTTATCAATATTAAAAATTCTGATCAATATTTTACTGCTTGTAAAAGTATTTATCAATTTATAATTGTTGATATTGCTTTCCAATATTTAAACCGTTTTCCACAAAGAATTATGTGGAGTAAAAGTTTAGATGCTCATGTCTATTATAGTTTTTCTGTTTTAATCTAGAAGTAGCCATTTCTCATGTATATCATCATTTTCTTCAATGTTAATTTGCAAGCATCAATGGTGGATCCAGGATTTTGGAAAAGACGGTGGGGTGTGGAAGTGTGCATAAAAGCTTTGCATTTAGCTGATGAAATAGGGGGTGCATGCACCCCTGGGTTGAGGTCTTGAGAAACGGCTGGAAGATCATTCACCTGACTTCTTGGTCACGCAGCCATTGGCGGGTCTGAACAGACATATGGATGCGGGCGTTGTCCTGTTGCATGTCACGTGACCAACCCATCAACAAGGGAGGTTACAAAGATTGACCGATATACCTTGCATTAGTAAAGAGCATTGTTGAGCAGGGGTACGGAAATGGCTATATCACGATGGATTTTTATAATTTTGAAAAGTGTCTATTTTTTTGGGCACGGAGCTATACATTATGTTTATTGTTTTGGTTTATAAATGTGTAATGTACCATAAGCTTTTTGTACTCCAATTAACCGTAATCTCCCAATTTTTACTACATTAAATATTCCTCTCATTACATTAACAATCAAAATCAAATCATAAAAAAATAGTTTACAGGAAATTATCTAAGACAAAATTGATTGTCTCGTGCACAGATAACCCACCCCCCCCTCCCTAATCAATTGGTTGCTCCATTAACAGGCATTATTTGAGGCGACGAAACGAAAAACGATACAGGTTGTCTGACGCTACCACACGCCGTAACGCTCCACATACGATTTGCATGCGATTCGTAATAGTGTAACACAATCGTGCTGTGTTAGTTTCACTTTGATAATATCACCAACAGTTGTCAGTCGATAACAAACTCGGTTCACGTTTTAACAACTGATGACCAAAGAATCTTCTCATGAGACCCTCTCGTGAAATCCATTGAAATCTCTGTGATACTGTTCAGTTTGAAAGTAGCGTCTCGCGGTAATTGACGAGAAGAATAATGGTGTAGATATCTAAGGTAGATGTATTCCAGTCGTTCAGGATTCGCAGTGATCTACACGGGCACGTCCAATGAACACAATAAACACATCAAGTTCCATATAAACCTAAAGAAAGCAGCTTCAGATTCTCAACAATAAATTTCGTCTTCAGTCATGTACTCTAAAACTGGAGCACTTTGTCACGATATATGTAGTTCAGTTATTGCTTCCGCTGAACCTTCACGACTCTTCGTTGATGTTCCGTTGAATGTCACAGTTTACAATGTTCTGATAATAGCCTTGGATGATTCTCTCTCAGTTCAGAATAGTTTGGTAAGAGGACCAATAAAGTAGGAGGATCGATGTCCATTCCACTCAGAAAGGGATAAGCGCAAACTTTGGTAAATATAGATGTCTTGGAAAGACAGGGAAAAGGTGCAGAATGAAAGCTATGCATACTTTCTAATAAAGGTAACAACAGTTTATTTTACTTATTCCAATATTCTGTCTTATAGAGAATGACGTCAATCTAATCTGTTACATATTATTCGTCTAAAACAATGGTTCTCAGAATCTCATGTCACGCTCCTCCTCTTGCGATTCACCTCCTTCAGGCCTGCCTCATAATACTTTTGAAGGTGGAAATATTCAAACAGTTAGCCGCCCCTGGCTAAATCCCCCCGCTCTGATTTGAAATTATTCCCCTGAGGGTCAAGCGACTCCTTCTTGAGAATCATTGAACAGAATTAAATTGGTCCAACAATGGCATCTATTGTATTACATCCTACGTAAGATAGCTTCAATGTATGTACATAAGCTTCACAAGAAATCTTACATTTGATCTAGATGGAAACCGACCTACAGGCAATTATATGACAATGATAAGTACGCGCGTTTTCTTACTTGTGTGGTATTTAATGTTATGACCATCTTCTGATTCCTATATATTAATATCGTAGTCAAGTATCACAACGAATTAATTTTATCTTATGTTACAACAGAGTGAACCAGTTAACGGAATAGTTCATGAACATCTGACCAGCCAGCTGATCCTGTACCCGGTGATGGACAGATATCGATATCAAGTTAATTTGCCCGTATCTCGGAGCCGTCTTACTAAAATGTTATTGGAAGGTTTAAGGTTGTCTTTGGACAAACGCGTCGAACTAACGGTGTGATTGGATTGCATCCAGCGCTTGGGAACTTATTAACCTTGGAGGAATTAGTCACTCACGTACTGTAATAGTTAAATGAAAACGACACGTAACGCGTTGAAGTATTGTATTTGTGGTGGCTCATAATAATGAACAATTCCACAGACGGTTTAACAACGTATAAACACAGTTTAGTGGATTTATAATAATAATAATAGTCCACTTGTATAGTGCATATATCCACACATAAGCATGCTCAAAGCGCACAAAGACATTACCCTGGTTATTCGGACAATGTACAATTCAAGAGCATATTTCAACTCCCCAGGGAAGTATACAACCCAAGCTGCCTGTTAGGCGCTAAACTGGTTAACGTTCACAAATGCCATCACTTCCGACCAGGGACCCATTTTTACAGCTGGGTAGACTGAGACAATGTGGATTAAGTTTCTTGTCTAAGGAAACAACACTGTAAATTCAATTTATTACATTGTTTCAGTTTTTGTATTTGTGCTTCTATGCATCTCAGAGTATTTCCCCAAATAGAAGTCAATTTTATATAATTTCATTTCACAAGAAACTTTTAAAGGTTATTTACATCAAACGTATACAAAACGTGAATCCTCTTTCGGCTGTGAATCGTCAAACAACACATGGGTGACTTCAGATGGTTTAAACCAGACCGCAAGAGTTAGAAAATATTTTCAAGCAATACATTTGCAGGGAGATCGATTTGTCCAGTAGATCACTCCTCTTTAAGTGGCATCATCTGTAATGAATTAAACGAGTCAACGAGACAAATGTACATAGTTGAGTATTCGTCTAAAACAATAAAATAAATTGGTGAGCTGCCATAGCATTTGATATTGCGTTATGTATAAAACTGACAATAACACCATGTATGTTTTTCAGAACTGAAGCAACTCTTTTTTGCCCAACCAAAGAAACAGATTTCATGTTATCCCTCAACGTTTTGCAACATTAACATGACACCCATGAAGTAATCCCTGGAAAAGATAATTTCGGTAGTATTGACGTCATGCCGTAGCTCATCTCGTTTACCAGAGGATGACTCAAGAGATGTTCTTGACAAGACAAGTCAAACAGAAGCTCGTACCGCATAGGTTTTTGAGTACACGTTTGTCTGTCCTCGATACGTCACCGCTGTCTCTAAAGAAATGTTTTTTTTCTGATTGATCTTCTGAGAACCAACACCAAGTCTGCATTAATAATGATAACATTTTGTTGACCCAAGGATACATGGTATTTTTTTGTACAGTTGTCGGTGGTTGTCATCAAAGTGCCACGTCAACATCCAATTTCAGCTGGGCCGACTGGGACAAGTGACGCAAAGTGCCTTGTCCAAGGATACAACAACTGGCGGTTGGGATCGAACCAGCAACCTATCTTTGGACTACGATTCCGACGCCTGTTTCACAGATACAGCTCGTACAAAGCCCATAAACGTGCAACCGGCGGTCACACGCTTGACCACGTGATTAATTATGTATAAATTCGAAATAAAGACATATCCATATTTCCGGCCCCGAATGATGCCTCATCTGGGACATTCTGAAAGTATGAGCTTTGAAGTCATGATTTTAAGCACCCATTGGAAGGGTTCTCATTCTCCTGCCATGCTTCAGTTCTAGTTTCTACCTATTGATCCCCATTCTGTTAGTTGTTCGTGTCCGCAATATTGTGACTATTTATAAGTGAAGGAATGTTTTAAGTTCGATTGCATATCGTTGTAGCTCTCGGCGACCAGCGACTTGGATCAATGGTTTGTTCACCAGTTGCTATGTTCCACGCTCTGAACCAATCTACAGCTTGATAGTTAACAATCAATCCAGTAGTTGTGAGAATGTGAGACAATATCCTGTACTCTATAATGTTTTTTATTCAGTGGTTTCAGCGAATATTCTCGATAACCATATTCGTTTTAGGCAACAAAGCAATATGAATTACTTGCATTAAAGCACAAACTGCACCAACGACGTATTGTATAACCTTGTATCTGGTTCACAGGTTTAGACAACTTAGGTATAAGAGGTATGAAAGCACAAGTTAAACCGACGTCTTAATAAATAACCTCATCTCCCTTACAGTTTTAAACAGCAAAGATGAAGTATTCAACTACTGTTTCAATTCCACTTCGTTCATACCACTTTCTCTTGGTTTGTCCAGAGTCCAACGAGTGCCGCACGCACTTTCCCCTTACTATAGCTACACCTCCCAAACAAAAGATAGATGCAGTTAAATGATAACGTTTGCAAACACAAAATTGTTGGTAAATCTGAACTTTAAAAAAAAGACATTTGTAAGCAAATACAGAGAATAGTGCGGGCTTGTTTAGGTTACGAAGCAAATACACAAATCTAATTTGACGTCTTGTCTTATTTCGTTCATAAACCCCATCGGTGTTCAACATCTAAATTTGATTACATTCTTGTGTTTGATAATTTGCAAAATTGTGAAAGATAAGATTATGAAATAACTGCTTCCGGTACATAATCCAGATATTGTATTACACCATCATGGTCTGGGCTCGGGATATATCATTATGTATGTTTTGTGAAGAATCATCAAAATAATGATGAAATATGGGGCATACATATCAAGTAACATACACTCAACAAATGATGGACAACAAATTGGTGAATGTCGTGAGACCAACAAGCCCACTGCAGATTGACTGACATGTCGATGTCCCGTTATATTCTCTTCAAGAATCGAATTACTCGAGGATCTTGTTGGATAGTGTTTTTTAGGTTGTTTTGCACGAACAGGCCCGATCTCCTCGGTAATAGAATTGTCTGTAACGTCCAACACCCATTCAACCGTCTACATGGTTTTTACAGCTGAATTCTGACTGTTACCCTATACTACAGTCCGTTTGACTCCAAATGAGAACGATGAATTGCTCGCTAAGTCAAAATCTAATAATTGCAACAAAACCAACTTTTGCACAGTGACATAAAATTGACAGACCCACTCGGATGATTGTTTTCATATTTTTGGACCCCCGAAGAAAAAAGGTGTTATACAAACGATCATCATTTTGTTGACACTCTTCGCCATTCCGTACTAGGGAGGAACAGTCGCTTATAGAACAGCCAGGTGTGCCTTTGCTCAGCAAGCCTTACGTCACTTTCGCACGTGCAACTCGCACACC
>JAUELE010048816.1:0-15839 GCA_031471655.1 Diodora aspera
CTACGGAGCAGATCCATTTTTTGTGTAACGGGGGGGGGGGGGGCACAATTAACATAGGTCATGAAAGATATCAGGTTCTAGAGAGATCCGAAGGCTTTTTCTCTCCGAAGGATTTCTATAGATTTCGGCACTTTCAAATTATGATGCACGTGTTTGTGAAATGACAGGACAATATCATCCGAAAATAATTGTCAGCAAAGTAACATAGATATTATTTGAAATTCTATTTCTCAAGACGTTTTGTAAAAAGAGTTGTCTGTATATTCCTGCCGTTTTATAATTAGTCATGTATGTTATGATTGAAAAGAAAGCGCTTACGACGGGCTCATAGTTGGTATTTATGGTGCGAACTGTTATAGTTTACTTTATCAACAGCAGACAATATCAGCGATATCACCTTGGACAAGTGTTTTGCTTCTTCATTGCCTCTAACTGAACAGCAGACAATACCAGCGATATCACCTTGGGCAAGTGATTTGCTTCTTCATTGCCTCTAACTGAAATCGGGTACCTGATAGGAGAGAAATGATACTGTGATATGTCAAACTGTTAAGCGCCTAACAGGAACTTAGGTTGAGAACCCTAGGGACTTGTGAATGTTGTATTATTTTACATTATTCCAATAACCGGGGCACTAATTTGAAGCACTTTGAGCAGGCACGTGTTGCGTGAAATTTGGCGCGATATCCGTTTCCTCATTAAATTACTGTCACACTTTCCCTCGTTAATAAATTGCTTGTGCCCTTATATTGTCGAATTAAAAACGAATACCTCATAACAGCCACAACGCTTTGACCATATGGTTAAATTAGGGACATAGAAATAAATTGCAAGGTCATTAAAAATTCCCTCCGATCCATAAGGCTAATTCGTGCATAGTATTTCTTCAGTCAACATTTACAGTCTGAAATTTTGTTTGGAACCATTAGAACCTTACCCTTCCTGAAAGAACCGTGTCAACCAGCCGTTGTTTTTAATGACATTGGGATATGTAATCTCCCGTAAACCATGTTAATACAAAAACATTACTTAAGCTTTGGGAAAACTATATTGATTATGCTGAATATTTCACGGTGTTATTCCATTAGGATTTTCCCGTGATGGCAGGAAATTACTTTTGGAAAAGTCTTGACAAGTATATTTTCAATCAATGGAGAATACGACGTTGATTTGATATGATAAATGATTATCAAAATTCATTTGCAAATTTTGAAAATACGTGAAAGGATAAATTGCAGACTGACATATATTTTACTCTAAAGGTTAAAGCACAAACGTCGCTATATGAATCAGGTCTTTGTAGAAAGGAGCATCCAATGGAACATTTGTTGTAATCCATTTACCCAAATGAAAAACATTTCAAATGGTACTTCAGATTTCTGACGATATTGTGTACCTGAGCTTCGACCCGTGTCTAATACTGTCTAGGAGATATAGCAGAAAATCTAAATCTGAAGAATGGCAGATCTTACGGAACGGTTTAATCATGCACATGAATAATTAAAGAGCGTGGTGGTGGTGGGTTTTAATACGGCTGTTAGTTTGAAACACTTATAGTTTCTGACATTTCGTCCAGGTGCGCTGTATCTGTCGAAAGACGCCGCTGATTAAACACACTCTATGTTACACCTGTCTGTACAAGATGTCAGCGTCGACTGCACAGGTAGCGGGTGCTTCACTATTACCTGTTGTCTCTCTCCCGTGCATTGTTTCACCTCAGGAACAAAACACGGGTTTAATGTTCGCGTATAAATATTAAATCAAGTCAGGGCAAAGGTCGATAAAGGTAATCAAATACAGAAGCAGATAATGAAGTGACACTTGAATAGACTACCTGGCTGGAAACACATTCTCTTAGTGGCATTGGGATTTTTAATTAGATATAACAAAGTTGCTCACAAAAATCTATTTTCAAATATACTGACACCCAAAAGAAACTATACCAAGACGTTCCGAGACGACTGCTCATTTGGTTTTAATTTGAGGTATGTTAACTGTAGATTAATAACCTCTTATTTTAATTTGAAACCGAACGCTTGTATTATATTATGTTACATACTGACGTGCAAAAGAAACGATACCAAGATTTTGATAGTCTACTGAATAAATTCACACATACGTTTAATATGCACGAGATATCCCCTTCAAGATTAGGAAGTTTTATCAATGACATGATGTCAATTAAATTACATTCATTGAAATCCAAGCATCCTTTTTAAACAACTATGACTTCAAGAACGTAGGGGAAAATAACTGAAATCATTGGTATCGTTTCTTTTGCACGTCAGTATATTATATTATATTATATTATATTATATTATATTATTACATTACATTATATTATATTATATAATATTACATGTATATTATATTATATTATATTATATTATATTATTATATGTTATTATATTATATCAGTTGTGTGTTTTTAATACACGGTAGAGAAAAATAACCATTTCTACTTGAGTAGTGGTAGACTAATATCATACGCTAAACGCGCTCATGTGTGAGTTACTGGTTATGCTTGAACACGACTGCATTTGAAAAATCAACTACCGGGGTTTTTTTTTACAAAATTAGGAATTACAAGTTTAAATAACTTTAAATGTTTGAATTATTTTAGTTTATATTTTTTAAAGAATTCGTGGCTTCAATCTTGCTTAATAATGTTGGGTTTTTAATCGAAGTAAGTCATTTGTGTTGAAACACTTCCATGTTTCAAGCAGAAGGAATGTCGGGGTTGGTTTTTCGAGCCACTGAAGAGGGCTATTTAGAATTGACCTGACAAAGTCTTTCCGTAGATATTATAGTTTAAAGACGAACATTTTTTCACAAACTTCCGGAAATGAAAAGGTACAGAATCATTCATTCCATTAATTCAAAAATACGGCTTTAGGACGCCATGGTACTGACTGTGAAGAACGTTAGTCTCTCCATACCTTTTCTGTAACGTACCTATGGTGTATAAAGATACAACATTCACCTCTTTTGTTAAAAAGTACGTCTCGTATGTATCACAATACCATTAGACGAGTTTTTTCTATTTTATTTTATTTATTTATTCTATTTTTATTTATTTGATGTGTATTTATTATATTTTTCAATTTTAGGGAGTGACATATGCTTCAAATAGTAGATCACATTATGGCACACATATTGTTCAAACAACATGGTGAAGATTCACGATCGACCTGTCGATGTACGCAGATTAGTTTCATTCGCTACGGATCACAGGTAGCTGTTTTAACTATTGACGAACACGTTTGACGACTCTATACGAGTATCTACAGAATTTTCAAAATCAAAACTGTATCAGAGAGATGAAAAATAACCAAACGGAATTCGTCATCCAAAGAACACTGTATTTCATAAATGTTGTAAATTAACGCTGTTTGTAACTGGTTTGACTGACATAGTCAGTCAGATTTATATCGCAGCGAGAATTTCAGCGAGAATTTCAAACAAATCTTCTCCAGAGTCATTAAGTGACTAAAAGAAATTGTGTGTACACTTACGTTTATTAATTATATTTTCATGTGTTCGTTTTATAGCGAGATGTTCGTAGGTAGCATGAGGATGGGGTACAGGCATGACAAGGAGAGGAGAAGGTTTCTTTCTATCTTTAACAATAATCTGGCGTCCTGTTTTTCCAAATATCTGATGTATTTATTTGTTAAACTTTCACCAGCGACATATTATAAAGGTTTAACCATGTTTTCATCATTCTCATTTTTATAAATATCCCTGCAAATAGTTCACATTTTTATTCAGTTTACGATGGTTTACCATTTCTATTTCTTCCTCTACGGTTTCAACACTTTCTGGGCCAAAGATGAGATGACAGCATGGCTACCTGCTAATATATGAAAAGATTGAAAACACTGTTGTGTCTCTTGAAAGCGGCCAAATTTTCTTGTTTTAAAATCTGACAGAATGTCACAGATGTTTTGAAGACATTTTCGACGGCCGATCTGGCAAAATAACGCGGAGGAAACATCACCTCTTGGTTTCCTGATGACGCCCAGATCGCATGACACGATCATCCAACATCTGGTAGTTAGGATTAATAATTCTTACTTATTGTTTACACATTAGTTTAACTGTTTTATGGTCTATACAACGCATCTTGACATCTCGCTTTGACACTGGCTTGTGGGTAGAAGCGAAATATGACGTCAGATGGGAGACAGGATTTTACCGTTGGCCGTGTCATCTCTCTGACGAAAGGCTAACCATCTGGATATGACTCTCTCCATTTTTAATGATATCAACTGTAAATGACACGTACTCAAATCCCTGCACGTGTCATCTCGCTTGGCGTCGATCATCCGTGTCCCATGAAACGCCGGGACAATTAATTGTTGAAATATTTATATACAGGTGCATTGCGATGCAGGGCATTGGACTCGGGCCAGTTGTGACATCTTTTGGCGAATTCATCTCCCGTACCCGGTACATTTTTTGTAACACTCGTATCGAGTACACTGTAATGAGGGATGCTCGTCTTGACTGCGCAAGTTCAGCGGAGGTGGGTCAGAGGTCATTGTGATACGTCATAGACGTCGGCAATGAAGCGAGGCACGCGTCCGTCGCGTTCAACCGCTCTCACGGTTAGCTCCGTTCATTGATAACTATTGTTAATGAGACCCGGCTGCCTGAAATAAGAATCCATCCACTATTTTCATTCATAAACGCGTAATGGCAGGTGCGCGGACAGATTCATTGGTCGTCGGCAGGAGCCACGTGACTTCTGTGTATACATTATGCGACTCGTTAAATGATTTCTCCCAGTGACAAATCGAGAAAGATACTGACAGCGATCAACACCACCCGACATTATATTGCTAAACCGCCAACATACCGAAGGTAGCTTTTGACGAGACGTGAGCACGCGGACACAGTGATACCTCCTATTAGTAAATACAGTAAGTAGTTATTGATCTCATTACGGATCTTTGTCAATTGTGATTTAAATCTTTAAGATGCCTTTGAGTATACGTCTTATAAAATTAAAATGCAAATTAATTTTATTTATTTCAGTAGTGTTTGCGATGTAAAGAAGCATCTTACCCGGCTTTGCATTCTTAGTTTCTGCAGATAGACACATTCAATGTACTTTTACTGGAAACATTCAAAAGACAGGAAAGTCATTGGTTAGTTTTCTTATATTGTCTAAACAAGAACGTATTTTCATCTTCATCCGGTTGTGTATGCTATGATTTGTGGATTAATCGCCTTGTTTATTTGTACTTTGTGTCAACTTTTTACAATTGTTTTATTTTGTTTTCAGGTCATTTTCATGTGTATTTTACGATGCTAACCGCAAGTGAATGACATTATGTTGGTGCCAGATTTTTCCTCACCGTATGCTCCGCGCCCAATCAGTGTGTACCCGATGGCGATGGTTCCTATGATGACGTCAGCGAACACGTTCAGGGGATACCTGGGACCCTCGCCTCCTTTACATGTTCATCCACCATTGCATCACTATAAACACCCTATGGATGTCTTGCAGTATCCCGAATCCTGTGGAAGACCGCGAAATGCTGGCTCAGTAACTGGGCTAAATGTTCCCAATCTGACTGCTCAAGCCTCTACTTTTAAGAGCGATGCATCCGTATCCCCTCTCAGCAGTGAGAGTGGTTCATGTCTCTCTCCGCTCTCGGAAAAGTCTCACGTTCGAGGTTCCAGCGAAGAGTATGAGGTTACCAATGAAGACGGAAGCATCTGTGAGCTTGATGGGAGTTCGGACAGAAAAGCGTTTAAGTGTCCACAGTGTTTATATTTTACAGACAGAAAGAATAATTTGAAGAGACATATTGTGACCATGCATCAAGAATGTTCTAAGACTCTCGAATGTTGTGGCGTAATGTTCCACAGCAAGGCAGCGCTCCGTGATCACGTTGGCCTCTTCCACCGTGGAGGATACCGCTGCCAGATTTGTTCCAGGAATTTCTGCAGGAAGGCCTTGCTCAGACGTCATCTGACAGTGCACAGTGGACGGAAGGACTTCTCCTGCCATATGTGTGGATATGCAACCAGCCACAAGAGCAATTTGGAAAGACACCAGAAGGTCCATATCCGACGTCCATCCTGCCCTCCTACAAGAGACACTAACCGACTAGCTTTTCCACACCTTGACGTCAAGTCTACACCTCTGTATTTTCCCCGGTTTGAGGGTACTCGTGACCGAACATATAAACGTTTTTCCCTGCTCCCAAATCGTATAAAATATACCCACAGCGCGCCCCAGCATTCATATATGAAACCTACCAATGTGATATCCAGTACATGTGCTCCAACCGCAGAGACAGATGCCAATACAGAACTGATGGAATCCACTCTCCCTACATCTGAGTACACAACAGCTGCATGTTTTACTGATTCCAGGACAGACGAAACACAGATGGAAGGTTCAAGAACAATCAAAGAAGCTGCGCCCAAATCAAGGGCTTCACGAAACCGACTGTTTGTGAATCCATATAAATGTTGCGAGTGTGCCAGGGCCTTCTCCAGACAGTCTGAGTACCAGGAACATCAGTGCAAGCCCGAGCTCTCTGCAATGGACACAGGTCTCTCAGTCATCACGGCAGTACGTAAAGGAAAGATTAGACTTCTCTCTCAGAAAAACGACAAGCAAAAGGACTTGTAACTTGTATCAGTAAATATAGACAAGTGTGGTATGTAACAACTGATAAATGTTGTTTTGTACAGTGTACATATTCCTCGTTTAAGTTTATATTTATAGTGCACTTGTTTTTACTATCTTTGATACATATCTTGTTGATAATAATTGATAAATATTATCTTTTTGCTTAAGCTGCTTAGTGCAAACGCTTAAATAAAATAATGTTCTGAAAACTCGTGAGTTTTAGTTATCACCGGTAAAATACGTTCTTTCTTACTTCATAGAGAAGGGTAAGGTTGTTATCCTTCAGGCATTGTGCGAGGCAGTGATCCTAAACAACAGGTGCGACATTAGCATTGGTTGGACCTTGAAATTGTTAATTCTGTAAGACGTTGTTTCAGAGAGAAAAAGTTTAATCGTCCAAGGAGGTACTTTGCTTCGTACTGAGACAACTCTTAGGATTAGGGTGTTCTGCTGTAAAACAACTTTGGACATATTTGACTGGGTATTATAAAAACATTACATCCCAGAGAGTGAATAATTCAGAGTAGTCCTCTACTTGTGAACAGATCCACGATTAACATAGATCTTACCTACGTCAAGAGGGACCATAGAACCAGATGTCCTATGTGAGATTTAACATTTTATTAAATTGTTGGGGCACTAAGCATGTTACGAACATGTTATTGATGTCTTCTATGCCAGATGCTATCAGATTGATGAAAGTCAGGACACATTACGAAAGATAATTCCCTTACTTTCGTGTCACCTTCCTCTCGTGACTGGTTGCGCCTTAATGTATAAACGCCATGTACTTAAACTTAATTTAAAGCAGCATCACTAACTACTCTTAGTGTCCGTATTATGACCACCGTTCATCAACTTAACAGTTCTATTCATTTGTTCTTCAATTTTCCTTTTTCTGAAGCTAATCTATATAAAGAGACACGTTGAGAAGTGATGTGCTATAAATATTTGATGTTCCGCCAATACATCTCTGGATCTACGTATCTAACTATCAAATTAATGAGTTCTGCATAAATGGTGACGACCTTCTTTCCTTGTGTCAAAGCATCATTACTCATAGACATGCACTCATGCATACCCTGCTAACTCACAAACTCCAGTAGGTATCTCCGGAGGCTAGAGTCGCTCTAGAATCACAAAATCAAAGATATCACCTTGGTGATCTTCTGTCTTCTGTCCCTGATCGCCGTCTTTATGTAAGCGGAACACTGCCCAATGCCTATTTTAACTGATGCAACCACGACGATGAATCTTTCATATTCCTATTAAGATCTCTTTGTCTCAGCTTTGTTCAAGCGACCCGGACCGTAACGGAATACGTTTCCGGAGTTAGAAGTGAGGTGATAGGACCACGGTTTGATTTCCTGCATGTAAACATTTGAATTATTTACTCTTATTTGGTTCGTTGGTCTATTGTTTGTTCTTGATCTCAGGATCTCGCTAGGGAGAGCAAGTTAGAGCATAGCTTAAAGAACGTCACGTTACACGTTATGAAGCGTGCACAAAGAGGGCGTTCCGCGTCAAAGGCAGCGATCAAATATTTAAATGAGACTGAAAGAGTTCCAGACCTGTATTTTTGTCTTTGACATAACGAAACATCATCTATTCCAAACTAAAACGAAAACGTACTTGAATGTACTTTTACTCTGACATCCGCATGTGGTAGCATACGTTTAAACCTACGGTATGAAGAGAGTTTGTGCATTAAACTTGCCTGAAGTGATCTTTCAGCTATATCACCTCACGTCAATTGTGTTACCTCAATGCCAGGACTCATTCTCGGGGCTATACCGTGAAGTGAGTTGGTCTCGTGCAAAGCGCGGACGTCACAAGCTTGCAAAATTAAGCAACATCGAGCCCAGTGAGTAGTTGGATGAGTGATTGACTGGTGTTGGAAAGCTTCCAGGCCTTCAAGGGTTCGCCCCTGCCTTGCACTTTGACACCGACTATGTCTGTGGTGTCATCTTGGTCAAGTGGCGTTGCTCGTATATTGCCTCAGTCCACCCAGCTGAAATTGGGTACCTGGTCGAAAAACGGTGGCAATGTGAAAGTTAACCTAACACCTAACAGGAAGCTTCGGTTGTATACTATCTGTGTTGTGGACTGCTCATCGTTTTAATGACCACGGTAATAATGTGCAGCGCGTTGAACAAGGACGTAGTGTGTGGATTTAGCACTATTTAAGACTCATCCTCCTATATAGAGCCCGGGATTCGAACCCATGACCACTCTGGGTGACGAATTACTGGAACGACGTGTTTGTCTCTTACACTCTCCTAACAGAACTAAAAATCTGTAGGGTTACGTATCCAAGACATTCTCACTGACTTACTTATTATTACTAATTATTTGTTTAATAACGTTATTAGTAGTTTTATTATCTAACCCACCCTAATGTCGATAAAGGAGTACAACAAAACACATGTTTCCTGTCGAGGTCATATGTGTCGAACATAACTGAACTAAAACCCTAGTGAAAGGCAGCGGGGTCCCTTTGTTGGAAGTGCGTTAAACATATTCTGGCTACATTTAATAATATTTTTGTTTACATTTATTTATTTACTCAGATAAGACTTGGGTGAAAGAATGAATGAAGATATGGACCCCGAGTGAGAGCTCGGAAAACCTAACTTCACTTTAGTTGATGATACTCCTCTGTCCTTACTAAGGCACAGTTGGAAAGAGAATATACACGTACTCCTACACTTATACTTGTCGTTGACAAAGAGTTAAACAGTTGTGCAGCCCTAGTGTCTTGCCAAAAGTCATGTGTTCGAAGAAAGGACTGTACTTATAACATCCATTCTGGAGAACTGCATTCTCTATCAATATAGAATATTGATATAGTTTGTTTTATCGAACTGATTGGATATAAAAGCAAGAATGTCCTTATGACCATTAACAGAAATGTTTGGGAAATGAAGGAATTATATTTCTGTATCCTCGTCATTCACTGGTCTCTTCACATTTCTTTCTCTTCACATTCAAATACAACAAGTCATTCATAACCATTTTCATTCAAAACTTCCTGTGAGAAAATTCGAGATATGAAAATATTTCGTCTTGGTTCAGAAAACTGCTTTCATCTTTACAAAATTAATCTAGCCCGCATGTAATTTAAAGTTTTCATGTGCCTTACTGAATTACTTTTGAAGTGAAATGTGTACATCTCCTTCCGCTGTGTTATGTGTTTAAACGCGGCCTTCATACATACATTACATTATTTATGTTTCAGGATATGATTGGTTCGGTAACAATGAAACACCATTTTTCAAATCGGTGTAAACGATGTTTGGGAACTAGTATAAAATGTCCGCTTATGATTCCGTATTACTGGCATTATCGAATACAACGTTACATTTACATATAGTTTAACTTAAAGTATGGTACTATATATCGGTACACATGTTCAATTTAAAATTTAAAATCGTTAGAAATTTGAATTAGTGTACGTAAACGTAGATATGGGTATCGTTTCACAGGATACAGTTTACCAGTACACCGGGTAGTGTGTGCAGGCAGTGTGCCATGGTTGTGTGAAGAACCCGTGAAGACAACATATGGCAAGCGGGGAAATGAGTGCGCGCCCGTTTCCTCCTCCGACAAACATTGATAGTGATACAACGCCTTTTGTGATACATGACTGAATTTTAAATATAATTTGCAGGTGATTTCCCGCGACTAGACTTTATAACCTTACGCTATATTACAGTTTTTGTACTTTTTAAAACCTTGCCCAAGATCACATGTAAATATTAAGTATGTGTATGCATTTATTTGAATTCTGACAGATTTATGCTAAGATATGGTTGAAACATTAAAACATATTCATGTCAATCATTTCATAAAATTATCAAATCGTCTATTTTATCATTTATGTAAATTATGTTCTCATTTAAAATTGAAAAAAATATATGTATATATGAAAATATATAATGTAATACATTATATGTCGTAAATCAAGATCCGTGTAGAAGAATGCCGATTTCATATTTTCTAACCACAGAGCCTGTGGCAAGTCTAGGTTTTGTGAAAGCTTGATACCTGAACAAACACCGGTTGTGAATGAAACCGGGAAGAGGTGAGAACAAACCCGTGACATAATGTAGTGCAGCTGACTTTAACAACGTAGAGAATTATGCGTGCTTTACTCAGTATCTTAAACCATGAGTAGGATGTTTTCTGTGCAGGAATGAGTTATTTGCGCATAACTGGTAAAGTGAAATTAATTGCAGAACATAATTTATTGACATTGACATGTTGATACTGTTAAAAAGGTGAAATTCTTGCAAACAGATAACAAAACCTCATCACATGTATACTATAAAAGAAATACATAAGCTTTGTATGACAGATTATTGATAGACAACTGGGGAATGTGAAACATTTAACATATTGTTGTGGCGACCACCAAACATTTATGAGTAGCTCCTTCACTGAGCTCGAATGACTTATATCACTGCTCGGTATAATCTGTATATAATGCACCTTGTTGGGTACGTGTGTCCTTCCAGTGTCCTTGCATGTTGTATGCTTCGGTTATGTTATTCGGTTGAATGCCACCGTTCTTGACGGATGTACTGCCTCAGGAATTAAATCCCCCCACGACAGACTGAGAAAATAATGAATAAAGACAATCTATGTCTTCACTGATGTACGGTGTGCCATGCCAGGACTCATTCTCGGGGCTATACCGTGAAGTGAGTTGGTCTCGTGCAATATTTCGATTTTGAAAATGAACGAGTCAGAGTTATATATAGGTTATTTATACACCCTTGTTATATATACTGACGTGCAAAAGAAATGATGCCTAATGATTTTAATTATTTCTCTTACGTCTTTTGCCATAGTTGATCACACGGATTTCTGGATTTCAATGAGTGACAATTGATTGACGTCATGTCATTGATAAAACTTCCTAATCTTTAAGGGATATCTCTTGTATATCTAACGTATGTATGAATTTATTCAGTAGTCTCTCTAAATCGTTTCTTTTGCACGTCAGTATACATTTATCTGAAATGAGTTTATACATAGGCTTGTATTTGGGCTTCAACATTCATTCATATTTAATACATGTACAGTGTATTTTTTGTGGTCACATTTCTACATGTGTCCATATTTTGGCCTTAAAATACATTCATGTCATATACAAGACCAGAAACGTTCACAGTACATACATTGTATCGGAGGTTGTCGGATGCCTACATGTGTCAATTAATTATGTGTGTACTTAACATTCGGAAATTGTCGCACGAAATAGCTTTTGTGTTAATGTGTGACTAGTGTAGATTTACACTGACTATGCTTTTTAGCTTAATATATGTTAATTGTTGCATGTGCGGACATTTTGTTCACGACAACGGAATTTGTGTTTGGTAAACGCGTAAAGGGGACAAACGATGGTAACTTTAACTATTTAACAATAACTACTAAATGTAAAGTAAAGGAAAGTCACATTCACACAACTGCAATCATGTTTAAAGTACGAAAATACAATTATTCTCGCTTAATAATTGATATCTTCCCAACAAATCCTCCGTTTACTCAACTCAACTATTAAAGGGTCGATGTAAATGCCTTCATAGAATTGTTCAAAGTCATTACAATTGATAAGTAAGTAAATATGTCTTACTGATATATACCTATTGTGTATAATGAACAGAGAAAATGTGTAGTTGCATGATAAGAAGGCTACGTTTGTTCGTTGCTTTATAGACTCATGGTAAGTACAGGTGTTTGTCACGTGATCAAAAGGTGGCGACGGAATGTATAACAATGGGGCCAAGAATTCAAGAGCTTTAAAACTGAAATTGTAAGCATAAATTATGAATAACAAGAATTCAGGTTTGCATGCTTGAACAGTAAAAACAACAACAACATAATTTAATGATTTTGTTTACGAATGTATGTTTAAACGATTAATTAAGAAATTATATTTCCCCAAAAGTTAAGTCTGTTTTAACTCACGAAATTTGATTTAGGTGGAATGGACCCGGATAATTGGCGGAGGCCGGATCGACCCGTTCCCTGTTTCAGCACGTGATAAAACAAGGGTTCCCTAGCGGCGAGCAGGGTTTCAGGCTTTCAGGAGGGGAAGGTGATTTGGACCACAGATGACATGCATATATTGTGGAACGCACCATTTGAGTCAGTCTTGGAGATGTGGCGTGCGGCATTCTGACATGTTGCGAAAGGGTGCATTAGACAAAAAGTTTGAAAAAGTCTTTGAAATGTCACAGAAAATATGTGAAAATTGAGCCGTGTCCATATATGCGTGCAAGACTGCTTCAGGGGAGGGGAGAGGCGCAAGTCGGGTCACCCCTCCGCTTCCTTCATCCTTGAATTCGTCAATATTGATTTTGATAATTTACATTCAAAACCAATGATAACAGAGTCTTGTCCTTTCTGCTGCTTTCCAGCGTGTCCAAACTACACAATTATACAAACTAGATGTGACAAATATACATTTGTATTAAACTAGTAATCAGTAAATGTAGTAATTATTATCATTCGTCATTTTGTCTTAAAGGAACAGACAACATAATTTGTTTTTTGGGGGATTACATGTCCTTGAAAAGTAGTTATTCTGCTACTGTTGCGCTTGAGTCCCGTCCGAGATTCGAACCCGCGCCCTCAGGGTCAGGCACCCATCACCAGCACTAAAGATCAGTGATGTAGATCGCTCTCTGTACTAATTAAGACTCTATACAAGTACTATTATTCTCTCGGCGATGATTTGTCACCATTTTCTCATTTTCCTTTACATTATTACTGCCTTACAGTCTTTTGTAGCATCAGTAGTCGTTTAACCTTTCAGGTCTATTTTGACTAAGCTCGCTTATTACTCATTTATGTATCGAGGGTTTAACTGTATTTCCTGTTGAACTAAACAAGGGCATGGTTCACTGGCTGCATTAGACGTGCTAAACCAGGTGGCACAGTTGAGATCTCCCGAGTGTCGTACCTGACATAAGGGACTACTAAATAGAGAGAAGACTGGCCTAATGTTGTCTTCATCACATGAGTTAGTCAGTGATTATTTGCTGAGATGGAACTACAATCCGTAATTCCTGCATATATAATCATGAGACCACCTCTTTGACAAAGTTTGATCATGAGAGCGGATCTGCCACATTGTGGTCTTGTCGTGTGGACTGTTCATGTGTTGATGTCAAATCAATGTTGAAGTACTTCCAGCCGCTCCTGTATAATTAACGTTCAAAACGTTCGTCTCCGGAGACCTACTCTTTAGGATGCAGGCGACAGGGGAACTCGAGTATCGCTGCCACGACTTTTGTACTTTGTCTGTATACATGCAGAGTGATGCTCACATCTTCTTCCGAAGAGTCAACGTGGGCTTAGATAAGTCACTTAAACGATACCATAACCAGCAGCGCCGGTGGGGAGGAGGGGGCACACAGGGTGGCACCAAAATAACTGTCTGCAAAAACATTTCTAAGTATTCTGTATTGTCTGGTACGGAAAGAGAGGGGTTAGGTGAGGGGTGACTACATGAGTTACATATCGCCCCGGGTGACATCGATCATAGTGACGCCGCAGGTGCTCTCAGGTCAGCATCTTCAGATCTTGTTCGAACGTCTTAAGTAGAGCAATAGTTTATTGAAATCTTCATCTCAAAACTGAACCTGCATTAATTGTTATATTTCATACAACACTATGCTTGATCAGTTACTGCTTATTAGAGTTTCTCTGTTATTAAATATACTGATGGAAAAGAATAAAGGAACGGTAGTTGAAAACAGGGTCAAGTGAAATATCAGTGTTCTACGTTGATATCACAATCAGGAGACATGAAGGACCCGCCCGATACTGACGTGGTTCACGTGTTACATGACAGTAAAATATGAAATATGTTCCAAATACATTGTCAGTAAAACATAATGCCTCATATATACCTTTATTCCCTTACTTGTTTCCATCAATATATATATATATATATTTAATTTTACACATGTATGTTACTAAATGTAAATACTGAAGCAGAACGTATGTTAAGTTCAAGAACTTATGCCCTATCGTTTCACTGTCAATGCATTGTGTTTTAGCTACAACAGAGTATCGTAGAAAATAGTTCCAATCCTCTGTGAAAGTAATTATACCCTGTGACTTTTCATACCATTAAGTGTGATGTCACGTTCGCATGATTCTTAATTGACATATCTAAGCTTCAAACTTTCATTGGGCTTCTTCCCAATGCTTCATATCTACACAAAAACCTTCATGTAAATTATTTAATTCAGTCAGTTAAACATTGTTTAACTGATATGAGTGTTAATGTCATCTATGAAATATGACAGACAATATTTATATTGCAGCACTGCTTGCATCTTCAGAACTGGATACAGTATAAATGTTGTCTGTTTGTTACACCAGACGTGTCGCTTTGATAATCAGGAACATTTTTCTGTTTCTTATTTAAAATGTCACAAAATTGACGTGTAAAATGAGGATGTGATGATTTTATGGCCTCTTCGAGAACTTACGTTTCAGAAAAGACACGTACGTTCGCGTACGGAAATGTGAACTTTAAAGTTTCGTTGGCGGCTTAATATTTATTGTGATAGCCTTGATAGCTTCTACATATGGAGTTTGTACTCAGAATGTGATAACCTTTTATGGATGACAACTTCTTTATTTTGTAGAGCGACGTTTCGGCATAGGTTCTAATGTCGTTATCAAGCTGGAATGATGAGCTGAGAGGCGTTGTGGGTATAGGGATCACTTTGTCGTATTCTCTGATCAAGTCAACTTCAAAAATGCAGATCAAACAGTACTGCTGTTGTTTAGTAAGGATACTGTATAACTTCGAAATGTTCTTCAGGTTCTATTTGAACGCGTTTGATTAGTTCAGTAACGTCAGATATCGTAGCCACATGCCCTTGGAAACCCAAGAACTTCACCCAGACGAAATGACATCAAAGTGATCCATACACCAGAACAATGTGATCCAAACACCCGAAAAAAGTGATCCCTATACCCGAACAAAGTGACCCTTCTCCAGAATAAAGTGACCCCTACACCCGAACAAAGTGATCCCTACACCCGAACAAAGTGACCCCTTCACCAGAACAAAGTGATCCCTTCACCAGAACAAAGTGATCCCTACACCAGAACAAAGTGATCCCTACACCAGAACAAAGTGATCCCTACACCAGAACAA
>JAUELE010048926.1:4300-15838 GCA_031471655.1 Diodora aspera
TGTATGACACAACAATCCAGTGCGTCGACGCCACGCACGTACACGACCGCTAGCATGAGAAGACAATTTGAAGCCACTGAGCTCATCGCCACCGCAGAGCTGCCATCCTGTTCTTGTAATACAGAGTACAGAGTGGTTTGAAAAAGAGTATTTTGCCATTCAAAAGAGTATGTTTCACAAAATATAACAATTCAAACTTTTTCTCTTCAAAAAACAATACAGGTTTTGGCGTATTTGATGACATACAATCGTCCGGAACACGTCAAAAGCATTCAGGTTGACAGCTCTGCAAACGACGATGTCGTTATGCACACTGTAAATATCTTTGACGTACCAATATTGACCCCACATATGGACATCTGCAGTGGATGTTTCCATCCCGTAGTCGACGTCTAATGACATAAACAGATACGGACCCTCTTTTTCTATGAACTAAAGCTGCTGTTCATGATGCTACTTGAGTACCTTTTTCTGGGATGAGTGACTAGGATGAATCCATTTTGTGCAAGAGTTAAATATGCAGTGACAGTTGAGGAAATGATCAAATAAAACATAATTTGTTTTATTTGGGATCACATTTCCTTTAAACGCTGCTATTCTGCTACTGTTGTGGTTGAGTCCCATCCGGGATTTGAACTCGAGCCCTCGGGGTCAGGCACCCATCGCCAGCACTAAAGATAAGCGATGTTCAGTCACCTGTAGAAACCGTATGACCTTGGAAATGAGGTAAACATCATCAATATCGACTGGTGTATTTGTACTCTGTATATCACTGGGCCTCATTAACGTACACCATGGTATCAGCTATGAAAGAAATCCTATAATAATCAGTTCTTGTAAAATCACATATCATCAAGTTGTGATCTTGAAAAGTAGGTCAAGATATTGATATGAATTAACTGTCTCATTATTTACTGCAAAAGCACATACCAAATAGGACGACACATTTTGAAACATAATGTATCAACAATGCAGGATTCAATGCCTAGACAGCTTGCTCACTAAGGTTTATGCTCAAAATGAATGTGTCAGAAATTAAGGTTTGCAAACGAGTTTTAACCTATTTGAGACAGAGTCAAACTTATTTCGCAATCCCCTCCCCCCATAAAATATAAATCCTTAGTATTGAAAGGCACAACTAGATTACTAGTCTGAAGTACACACAAATGTTTAAATAAGCAATCATGATTGGGTTCATAGTAATGGTCCAATAACAAAGTATACTATGAAAAAAATAATCTAAGTTCAAATTGTCGCCCTAGAAAGTAAACAATTCGACATAATTCCTTGTAGTAAAAGGTAAAACTAGGTCACTATCCTGATGTTCCTAAAACGTTTCATGAAGAAAAGTCAAAAGGTTCAGGAGTTATTGTCCTGAAAAGAGCCATATCCTATTTTTGAGACTAAGTGGAACTTGTTTTTCAGAAAACGTAAGAAATACAAATTTTAAGACAATTCAAATCCACAGCTAGACCACTATGCCACTTCATGGTGGGGGATTAAAAACAAATCTCATATATTTTTCAATTTCTGCTGTGGAAAGGAAGCTTACTCCAGTCTGAGGTTAAGTCCAAATTTGTTTCCATGAAAACAGGAAACAATAATAACAAAAGATACATCTACAGTATCTGAAGTTTTGTGAACAAATCTCTCAGAGTTTTCAAAATCTGCCCTAAAAACGATTTCGGCCAGTCAGAGCCTAAGTCCAATTGGAAACAGAAAAATTAAATATTTTGAAAAAAAATCCAAAATAGCAAAAGGCACATCTACAGTATCTGAAGGATGTATGTGCCAATATTGTAAATAAATCTCTCATAGTTTCTGAGCTCTGATCCGGAAACAACTTCGGGACAGACGAACGAATGAACGGACGGACGGACGGCGCCCGTTTCAATATCCCTCGCCAACTTCGTTATGGCAGGGGATAAATTATTTACAATATTTTTTGCGATTAGCCAAACAGTATTTCTAGAGTTTTCCTTGGTTTGAATATTGTCCAAATTGTAATCACATTCGTACTCGACACTGTCCATCCGTCGTTTTGACACACGCGGCAATCTATGCGATTGCAGTTGATAGAACTGCACATCCAAGATCTCCTAATAACTCCGTTTCCTATTTCAAAACTGCCCCACGAATAAAAAATGAAACTCAAATTCGCCTTTTATCTCGCCTCATTTAATACACTTGTCAAGCCAGATTAGATAAAGTGATTGGGGGGTTTGCAACTGTGATATACCTAGCAAACTAGCTACAATTTAGTGAACAACTCGCTCAGGAGGTCGAATTTCGACATCTTCAAAATGCTAAAGTCCTCAGAATTATTGATTATCTCGGAATTATGAAGAATTTGTTTGGACCAATTATTTTAATTGCAATTATTGGGAACTATATTTCTGATTTGCACATATAACGATACTAAATGCTATATCGTTGGGACTCTGCAATACTGAATACTCTTTAATTTATGATGGCAAACATATGTATGGCCGTTGAAACCGTTATAAAATAGTCCCATAAACAGTAGATATCTGAGTGATCTTTGAAACTTTTTATGTGGTTCTATAAACTGCAGATATCTGAGTGGTCTTTTAAACCTTTTTATGTGATTTTATAAACGGCAGATATCTGCAAGACCTTTGGAACCTTTTCATGCAGTCCCATAAACTGCAGATACTTGTATGCCCTTTGAAACCTTTTTATGCAGTCATACAAACTGCAGATGTTTGTATGCCCTTTGAAACCGTTATATAATAGTCCCATAAACTGTAGATATATGAGTGACCTTTGAACCCTTTTATGTGGTTCTATAAACGGCAGATATCTGAGTGATTTGTGAAACCTTTTATGTGGTTCTATCAACAGCAAATATCTGTAGGACCTTTGAAACCTTTTCATGCAGTCCCATAAATTGCAGATATCCATATGACATGTGAAGCCTTTTATGCAGTCCTATAGATAGGATACATGTGTATGACGTTCGAAACTTTTTATACAGTCCTATAGGCAGCAGACATCGGTATGACCTTTGAAACCTTTTATGCGGTCCTTCAAACCGCAGCTATTTGTACGGCCTTTGAAATCTTTTTTATAGTTCAAACATCATGTAAAACTCTCTGGACAAACCGGTCTCTGTCCATTCCGGGTTCCGGCATTAACATTTGGTCCCAAACATTGATTTCAAGTGTAAACACCTCTGTAGAAACCGACATCCTCGAATGGTATTGATGGATAACATCGTTGAAGTGTAGACTCAACATAAAATAGTTTAAAGTGAGTGGTGAGAGCGCAAGTGTGAACCAAACCGATGTTGATGACTTCAAGTCCCGCCTATCAGGTCTGATTGACGGGTATGAGCATTGTGACATTTTCAATTGTGATGAAACCGGCCTCTTTTTTCGCGCATTGCCCGATAAGACATTAGCAACAAAAACACAAGCAGCAAAAGGAGGGACGATTGCCAAGAAAGACTCATCGTTTTATTGTGTTGTAGTTTAACAGGAGAGAAACTGAAACCACTGGTGATAGTGGAAGCTCAAAATCCACGATGTTTTAAGAATGTCAATCAAAGTTCCTTACCAGTTCACTAGACAGCCAATCGGAAGGCGGGGATGGCGTTAGGTGTGTTTTGTGACTGGCTGGATTAACTTAATCGACATATGCGCAAACAGCGGTGCAAGATTATTTTATTCGTAGACAATGCCCCGTCACACAACAGATAAATTAATTTGACCAATCTTGAATTGCGCTACCTGCCGGCCAATACAACATCAGTATACTGCAACCATTGGACCAGGCAATTATCATAGGGTTCAAGGCGCAGTACAGACATTACCTGCTTAAATCCCTGGTGGCAAGGATGGACGAAGGTTCATCAGCAACGGAACTGTGCAAAATATGTTTGGTCTTGAATGCTATTCATTGGACTGCAGATGCATGGCAAGAAACGTCGCCGGACACCATCCAACAAAATTTTCCAGCATGTGGTTTTGTTGTAGACAGTGCAGACTCTTATGACGACCAGGACAATATACCACTCGCTGAGTTGATATCAGCCATCAACAGCGATGCTCGTGTGGAAAACCCGTCCATAGTTATACAACAGTTACCACCGAAGACCTCAGACTTCGAACAAATACTGCTCGAAAAAGCCAGACTAATAAACCGTGGACAAGAAGAAGAAGAAGAAAAATAAGATGAAACAGTAGTTCTCACATTTACTGACGTTTTGAATATGTGTTCGCGGATTAAGAAATTTGCAATGACGAAAGAAACAAGATTACTGAAGCTTGTTCAGGTCCTGGAGACAGATGCTGAAGCAGTTGCAATTGTGTCAAAAAGAAAGAATGTGCAAACTAAGTTGAGTGACTTGTTCAGCGTTTAAAATTGAAAAATTGTACATTTAGGCCTACATAATATTATATTTAGTGCTTTGAGACAACAATTGTTCACTAAGCAAGAGTGTGCCGCCATTATTACATGTACGCCACCTTTTTCGGTTTTGTTTTAAAGTTTAACATATTCAGTGCTTCTTATCCACACATAGATAGATAGATAGATAGATAGATAGATAGATAGATAGATAGATAGATAGATAGATAGATAGATAGATAGATCAACTTTATTTCCCCCATTGCTGAAGATTTCTTTACAAATGGTCAGATAAATAAACAAGAAACAGTGCTACACATACATGAAATTGGTATTACAGAATAAATTTACAAGATTCTCAGGTTCTGGAAAGTACTTTTACAGGAGTTTATAAACTATGCTACGAGAAACATAACATGATTCCAAGAACAATCAGACACATGTAGAAGACATGCACTTCTTCCGCCTAGGAGTACACTCAAGATGATTTCATCATCCTCACACAAAATTATAACACACGAATTAACATCAAGCAGGTATGATAGTTTATCAAACAGAGCATCTCTTTCGTTCAATGTATTTTGACATGACATAAATAGATTTTTCACAATATCGTGTGCAAAAGATATTTTCACTCGGTATACTTCTATAATGTATATTTCTGTCCATGTTGTCTTTTCACTTGGTGTGCTCTCCGAAGTGTTTCTTTCTGTCATGAATCTTTCAATTTGGAGTACTTTCCATAATGCATACTTTCCGCCGTGGTATCTTCCACTTGGTGTACTTTCCGAAGTGTATAATTTCAATCATGTAATATTTCCACTGGGTGTACTTTTCACAGTGCATACGTTCCGTATTTTTTTCAATGTACCTTCGGTACTCTCCACTTTGTATGTTTACAATCCACATATTCAACAACACATACGTTCGATACTCTCCACAATGTATACGCTTCATAAGAATATATACGTTTTGTACATTTCTCAATGTTTATGTATCGTTCATTCTCCATTGCATAAGTTCCTTACGTCGCACTATCTATGAGTTCGATATTGTCTGTAATATAATTATACGCTTCATACTTAAAACAATGTACATTTATACGTTTCGTACTTTCAACAATGTACCAGTAAACGTTTGGTACTTTCCACGCCGTACACGATCCGTACGTTTCACAATGTATACTTGCTACTTATTTCTAATAAATAACTCTTCCATTCTTCAGTTGACGGCGGCGTGACTGCGTGGGGGGCATGGAATTTGCTATCTTGCTCTCAATCATGTGGCACAGAGAATGCGCAGAAAACCCGGTCTCGAACCTGTACCAACCCGTCCCCGTCCAACGGTGGAGCTGACTGCAGCGAGAGTCTTTCAGAGGCGGGAACGTACGCCTGTAATCATCCAGCATGCTCATCAGTTTGTAAGTGGAAATATAGTATAACAATAGCAGTATACCAAATGTAATTTTTACTTTGACGAGAATACGTTAATACTGCATTCTGGGTACCTAAATCTTTCTTTCGCTATGTCAACTGTTCAGCCAAGCATCTCCATTGGCTATCTGGTTTTCACTTAAAAACTACTATTATATTTAATAGATTTGCAATGTATGACCCATTATAAGATTTCTTATAAAATAAGATGACTAAAACCCGCCAGTATCACACATAGCAAACGTTTTCCAAAAGAATGATATCTGTCGTAAAATTTACACTTTTCCAAATGGGATTTTCAGTTTTTAACTTGTTTGTGTCACGTCTTTCGTTGTATTCATTTCGTTTTTACAATGATGGCCAGCCTTGTGATGGTTGGAATATATATGAAAGACTCCCTTGTAATGTTAAACTTGGATACTTGGTCAAATTAAAGGGCTTTCTTTTCCAAAAACAACATTAGCACCGATAAATATGCATTGGAATATGTACAGAATATCATGATTAATGCACAAACTACTGTATATAACATGTTTGTGACCTTAAAACGCTTTTTTCAATTATTATTATGTCTTTGCTTTCATCTCCCGGATTATTTACTTATTATCTTTCGAAAACGTTCCTCTTGTACAGATTACTTCGTTCAGTTATTGTAAATAATATTCTAGACGTCATGCAGTCGGCACAACGGAGCATGTCACTTTTTAACCCCACTATTTATTTGAATCGTATACAAGCTTGTCAGATAGGTGTTGGCACTGCTAGCAGTTTAAGCGATGGCATGTTTGAAAGTAGAAAATGAATTGTCCACTATGACAAATGGGATACAGCAAATGTGTGATCTGTATTTTGTTATTTATGTAACACAGAATACACCAAACATATTTCGTGCTTGGAAACACGTATTCAACTTGAAATTCATTTCTACAGAAAATTGCCACTGCACGTAGAGGGTTAATAGCGGTAGGTCTGAGAGAACACACAGGATGGACAAAAGGGTTTTGATTCGTTCGAATAATATTTTAGTTAGTTTCGTGATCAGTTCATATATCAGTACATTTTGTGAGTTACGAAAGCGTTGGTTTTTTAGTAATTTTGTGGTGTTTCTCAGCTTGTTCAGTTCTGTAAGAATTAGACCGAACTCGTCGCAGCACCGAAAAAATGTTGTAGAAACTGTTTCTCATATAAATAACTTCTAGGTCCTATCTGTACTACATATACTGCAAACGTTCATTGTGTCCGCGTTGTCTTATGGCCATAGTGGACGTACTTCAAGTAAACTGCTCGTATAAATACCTCAAAACAACAACACAAAAAGAGACCAAGTTTGAACTAGGGGATTACAACGTCTGATATGCTAACCCAGAAAGTCCAAGAGATGACCAACAAACGACTCTTAAGACCTTATTGATAACCTTTGACATGACAACGAAAACGAGGTGATAGGTGCATATGCATAAATATGGAGGGGTCGTTAATATGATTCAGATCTAGACTGCAAGCTGGCCAAGGAAGAGTATTAATGGTTTCTTGTTGCAGAAATGCGACAACTGCACGATATTTGTGAGGTCTTGCCCTATCATCCATGTTCACAGGCCTTGCTGAAGAGAATGGTTGTCACTGGAGTGAGGATCGCATGTTGGCACTGTTGGCATTACGTTCGGAACTGCCCACGAGTTTGGTCCTTTACGTTCTTTTAAAATCATGGACATAAATCGGCGGATGAAGTCCCTAAGCCTTACGTCCGCCGGCTCACAGCTAAGATACCTACGAGAACTATACGATGTACATGTCTGTTTATGAAATATTATCAGTTATGATGGCTGTCGAATCATGTCAGAGATATTTATAAGGCAAGGGCGCATAACACTCTGAGCTCAGAGTGTGGCCACTCAAGTCACACATATTGCCACAATCAGTTTGCGATCATACGATATGCTTGTCCATATCATGACAAATCCATGCTAGAGTTTGTATCCAGACATGCAATCGGCCATCAGTAGTCCACGATAGCATTCGGCACTCATAAGACCAATGAGTCAAATTCCAGCTATGCTTGGCGCGAAACCACATCACGCGGGCACAAATATATATTTCAGTCACTTCTTGACGTTTAAATAACGGACGGCTCCGCACGTTTTCCGTTCGTCAGTGGCGATGAAAGCTTTCATATTAAAACCCGGATGGACGGTCACGCACGTTGTTTCAGTCCATGCAAATGAAATAAAATGGTCCGTACAAGACGAAGGAAATTGTTCTGGATGTTAAAGGAACATGATCAATGATGCAGGTACGCCAATCGATGTTCAGAGCTTGTCTTTCTGTTCATCTTGTGCTGTATTTTTTCCAGATTTTATACGCAAAGATTTCACATTAATTGAGGCGATAAAGAAAATGGATTTTCGTTCGTCGTCTAACGCTAAAATAGATTGCACATTGCATTTTGGGAAGGAAAGCAAATATGGAACTGGCTAAAACGATGACACGCCATAATGGTGACATGTGATTGGACGAAACGGTGACACTGAATTAGACGAAACGGGGATAGATATTTGGTGGGAACGGTGACACTTTTTGGACACAACGATGACAACAAAAGATATATATATATATAATTGTCATTAGACTAAAAACCGTTTTCGCCAAGTTTGTCGCCTAATTTTGCGTGGCATTGTTGTGGCTTGTCGCGGTTTTAGCTCTAACTCATAAAACGATGACGTCACCAAAATGGGGAACATTTAGAATTAATTCTCGAGTTCGAGTAAGTATACTTTTCGGTGAATAAAACATAGTTAACCGTCCATTATTTCATTAGGATTTCGCCGTTATTTAATGATATATCGTTGTTGTACTCAGACCGGTTTAAACGTTTTTTTCAGTTTTTGTTCGGTATTGGAGATGCAACTTTGATCATGTCCCTTTAATGTAATACCCTTTATGATATTAGGCCTAACATGGATATTAAACGTTCGACATATTCAGGTTTAAGTGTGCAAACGTCGATTACATTGCTGTAGCATATAATGCTTCTACATTGGATACTGAACTTAACGCAACTCTACTCAAGAGAAAATCTAACCCTGAATCACATCTGTTTTAATTGAATCAAACTCGCTGGGTAGCTTGTTTATGAACGGAAACTCTGCACACGTAGGTATCGGCTAATCTAGCTTTGTTGGGGGGGATTTACAACTGGACTGCTTTCACATATTCGATGCGATTATGCATGCTTTATTCTCAGGAATGCCATTGGTGTATGTTTATTGACATATAGTTATCTGCGATCGAATTCCACGCAAACCATGTTATTATTTTCAACATTGTTTATTAGTTTTCCAGTGATGAAATACTTTACCAGCGTTAACCCACACAGAAATGTTTTGCTATTTAGATATGCATTCCGATCTCACGAATAGATCTATTGTCTCCTCTGATTGGCTGTCCGAATCACGTGACGAAGTATGTTAATATCCCGTCAAAATGGTGGACAAAAATGTAAGAAGTGAAGAGCGACGATAGCGAATTTTACCGATGAACTATGCCAAGGGGCCGCAATGGAGAGCTCCTTCTTCCCGATGGATGGGAAGAGGCGATAGATTATGATGGAAAAGTGTTTTACATTGACCATTCTAGTGGCGTAACAACTTGGATCGATCCCCGTGATAGGTGAGTGAAGCGGCGATTCGGCAATGGTTCTCTTGTCACAGCGGAGAGTGAGGGACGGCGCCGTGCCATGACTTTTGTTTCGGCTGCTGGTGCGATATTGGAGTGATTATATTTCATTAACACAAGTTTTCCACAACATGCATACATCGGAGGATTAAATACATGTTTCAGTTTGTGTGTATAATGCCTGATGTGTTCGTATGAGCCCACATTCCATTCTGTTTCTGATAATCTCGTGGGACGAACGGCAAAGGTGGGAAATACGAATGCGCTTCATTTTTTTGTATCAAAGAGCATACTTTATAAACCAGCGTTTTATTTCAAGCGTGCGTCAGACTGATTTGTAATTCTGAAAACATTGACAGAAATACACGTTTATGTCGGACGGAAAGGTCACGCAACCCATAGTAAACACGATGCATTTCTGTAACATTCCTGTCCCACCTAGTCGAGGCGCGGAGCTGGCTTTTGGTGGTGGAGCAACAGACAACGGTAGTAAAAGCCAGTCAGTTGTGACAATTAGTATGACGGTGAATGCAACAAAAGAGATAAATTGTCTCTACACGGGGCTGTTTGAAGGCTCTAAATTAATTTGGGTAAAGTCTTGTTGTCGTGTGTACATTTGAAATAAGTAGGTCAGTTTTACACTTGTGATGAAGAAATAGGAAATAATTTGAATCCCCATATCCCTTTTCCATAGTTCACAATTTGAAAATCGAGTAATAATTTTTTTATAAAAGCCAACATATGGTTTTTATGTAGAAAACAATATCTAAAACTGTATATAATGTATATCCAACAGGTAGGTTTAAACATGTTGCATTACATTAATACCGGTTGTATATAGCACCACATAATGGACAACAACCATCAACATTGTCTAACTTTGTATCTGTTCTCTGTTTTGTTTAGCTAATATGAGGTAATATTTGTCATACTTAATGGACTGTTAAATTCATTTATCTTTAAACATTTAAATATCCACAGGTGTTTTCTGATCTTCTGTTTATATATTTACTAGATGAGGATATATGAATGGACAGAATGTTGGGAATGTGTCAGATGTTTTAACTGGGAAATGCAAATATTTTGCAAGAATAGAATGATGTTTTTCATATGGAATGCATTAAATTATATTCTATTATATATTTGTAATAAACAGGAAATAGCGTTTTCTCTTATCTGTGCCAGTCAGTCTTTGAAGTAGTTGTCAAATTAAATTCCTTGTTTATATAATGATGTTGCATTTGAAAACAGCTTAATGTAAAACGTAATCTCTGATTGAGTTATGGAAGGGTAAAATCCATTTCAACTCACCTCAACTGTTGGCATTATAATTGTGAGAAATGGTCTACCTCTGTCTGTTAAAGTCCCTATCTTGTGAAAATAGTGATACTTCTAGTTCTGATACTGAATATGGCAGTCAGAAAATGTCACCATGCGTCCAGCCAAATTTAATTGATCTTTTCGGTAGCCACCTTGATAGTCTATATATGATTCTGATAGATATCTGAAATATGGTTGTATGTTTAGTTAATTGCATAATATCACTAATCTCAATATATGCCACGACCAGCAAGTTTTCCACCCAGCCCCTTGTAAATTGTATAATTTACTACAAAAGTCATCTTTATTTGTATTTCTTTGTATCGCTCACATTTAGAGGTGTCTTCTATGTTGGTATGCACCTTGCAAAGGCTGCCTTGTACTGTGCAATATGACCCAAAGTTCACATTTACACACAATCTTGCATATTTCATGCCAAAAAAATCACAAAATCACAAAATCACACAGGACAAATTTTCAACGCATCTTTTTTTCAAAACTTTTTCTTGAGTCGAAATATGTCTCCAGATTCAATTGATAAATTTTTGATGAAACTTAGCGTAGTATATTTTGCCAGACCTTTCCTATTGTAGTTTGCAAACAAAATTCTTTTCAAGATGAAATCGTAAAAGTGTGTGTAAAAAGTTGACTTCATTTTACCCGGGGTGGAGTGTGGATAACCTTCTGTGCACCTAAGTGGGTTGCCGAGGTTGGACCGGGGTAATAATGCTTGAAGCGCTTT
>JAUELE010049037.1:0-15835 GCA_031471655.1 Diodora aspera
CAGTTTGTCTCAACTCTGTACTTAAATATATGTGACTCTGCGACGATTATCTTCTATTTTGAAGATGTTTCTTGTTTTCAGGTGTCAGATGCCATCCATCCAACCAGAGAGAGATGACTGCATAGAAACTAAGCAGCCACAATGGCTTCCACTGGACGTCGCATCCACCCGACAGAGGACATGACGAGTCAGTCGTACAACTATGGTGGAATGCTGATGTCCAGGATATCTGATCTTGAGGCCTCTAAGTCAATGGGGATGAGTCATGTGACACTTGAAGAAGCAAGATGGTCAGACATGCGAAAAAGAATAGGACTACCAAGATTGCCAAAACGTATGTCATCTCCGCTGGATGACTTGGAAAAGGTTTGTGCAGCTATTTTGCTTGGATTTTTGTCAGTCGGCTCTTTAGTTGATTTTATCCATGTCTTGGGGCTGATTTTAATAATAATAATAATAATTATAATTATTATTATTATTATTATTATTATTATTATTATTATTGATGATGATGATGCATAACTGTCAACACAGAGGCATGAATGAGTAGTCCATTCCATGGTGGGGTGAGGGCATTTTGATGGTGTATTTGAGGGCCTTTTGTACCATTATTCTCAGAAAATGGAATACAAAATCTAGTTTAACTGACTGTCATTTTATGCTTCTTTTACAATTTTATTCTGAAGCTTTCTTAAAGTTGGATACATGGTCAAATTCAAGGTTTTATTGTCGCAAAATAACTTTGGGATCGATAAATATACATAAACATATGTACATGCCATGATTGATGTATAAAACATGTTTAATGCTTTTGCCTACTCTCTAATACAAATAAAATATTAAAACACTCCCCTGTGTTTTAATATTTAAAAGCTTTCGCAAACTGTCTGAGCAATCTTGTTGTGTACATCGCTTCATTCTACTTTATATCGGTTATTGTTAATACTTTCCATGTAAATATCTTGAACAGCCTGTCATGCACACAACCAGTGATCGTGGATCATCTGCAACAACATCAATAATTTACCAATGCTCTCAACAATTTTATCGATCGTTTGCAAGAGATTTGAAACATCCGGTCTGCATTCAGCATAACCTGTGACGTGTCCCTATTTTTTTATCCAGCTGTCTAGTAATCTCCATGTCACGATGAGTAATGTTTTATGCACGGTGCGAGGAATCACTTTGTTATGGTACTACAAGGAGTTTATTTAAAAATACAAACTGAATCCTTTTCAATCTGCCAGGATTAAGGAGTAATGACGTTATTTATTTACGCAAACGCTTTTATAATGTCTAATCTACAGAATATGTTATTTATTTAACACAAAATGCTCTAAATATTTGTCCCGCAAGGGAACACTTATCCAATTTTAAGTGAGATTTTGTCATGTGTGCATGTACATGTATGTGCGACATTGGTACCAAATGGATGAGTCTCACCCAAACTGTGTGACAATTGACAGATATAATGATGGTAATAGCATATAACACTTGCAGTGTTTATTATCCTATGTCTGCTCTCATTACAGAGATTTTAGGATGACTACGCAAAAAGAAAATTTGTCAATAATAATAATGATAATAATGTGAAGTCTTGTACAGTGCTTAATCCAGGCTTGTATAGTTTGCTCAAAGCGCTCAGCATTATAACCCTGGTGCAACCCTAGCAGCCACTAGGTGCTAAAAGGTTAACAACACTCCTGATGGAGGACCTGTACCCAGTTTCAGCTCGGCCAACTGAGGCAATTTACAAGTAAAGCCACTTGCCCAAGGTGACATCACTGACATTGCCAGCATCTCAGAGTGAGGCAGGATTGAACCCTTGAAGGCCTGGAAGCTTTCAACGCAAGCCGATCACCCATCCAACTGACCTCGAGAGCAACTAACCTCTTGTCAAGAGAGAAGACATTAAAGATATTCATGGTGTGTTGTTTCAGGCCAGAGAGGAGCAGGTGGAATTCATCAGAGTTCATTTTCATATGAAAGAATGCAAGAAGTTTGTCCCCAAACCAGATCAAAAAGTGAAGATTGTCAAGGATCTGAAGTAAGTCTAGACCAGTCATTCCCAATGTAGGTTTTTATAAATATGGAGTAACACAATACAGCAACTTTCTATGGATGACAACTTCTATATTTTCAAAAGTGATGTTTCGGCATAGCTTCTAATGCCGTTATCAAGAAAGCCGAAACATCACTTTCAAAAATAAAGTTGTCAACCATAAAAAGTTGTCGCTTTCTGTGACCAAGTCAACTTCTAAAATGTAGATCAAACACTTAATATGGAATAAGCCACAAAATCATCAATCTGTTATTCCATATTATTCTAGGATGTGGAATGGCGCAGTGGTTAGGCATCGTCCCAGCAATCTGCCAGCCTTTGCGGTTGTGGTTCGATTCCCGCCCGGGCACCTCTCTTTCATCCGGGAGAGACAGCACCCCTAACACCGATGTGATGTTGGTGAGATCGTGGTGATGTGGCTGAAAATTGCCGAAAACCATGTAAAACCCCAAAACACTCACTCACTCACCATATTATTTTAGATTTTTTTCTCTCGCAAATCTGAGAGCATAATCTGTATTGGTGGGTCCAAGCATTTTAAACCGTGGGGTATGAACTGTGAAAGTCCAGTCTTAGTTGGGGGAGGGGAGGGGGCAGGGGCTAGCAAATCTTATTATACCACCCCTTGGTCAAGTAAAGTCAAGCAAATAAAAGCATCAATTCAACATGGCCTTTGTCAAGTACACAATGGCATCCATCCCCTCCCAGACCTTCCCAACCAGTATTTGTTGATTTAGAAAAGAGGGCAAGTATATATTATATGTATATTATCACTCTTACCTGGCCTTGGGCAAGTAAGTTTAACAAAAAAAATTCCTGGACGCTGAGGGGGGAAGGGGATGGGGGTGCTATTGCATAGATATGACTTGATTTTCACTAGGAGAGGGACCAAGACACCCCCCCCCCCAACCCCCAATACGAAAGTTTTTCAGACAATATACATGAGATATTGTATCAATTGCTTGAGAGCATGACATAACTTTAAAAAGCTTGAGACTTACAGCATATGCATCAGTTGGTAATTACGCTGTTGTGTGATTCATGTGAATGATCAGCTAACATTGATTTAGCCCCTAAACAGGGTCTCGTCAGCTGGTGACAGCCTGTTGAATACCACAGTCACTGTGCTATAGTCTACATATAACCCACTGCAACATTAGGCACCATTTACTTAACTCATTTACGCTGTTATAGATGCCACTGTGGGGAGATACTGTATAATCACTATGGATACCGCAGGATGGCTCGTTTTGACATGGGAGAAGACCCGTCATTTCTTGTTCCAGCAGGTATATGGTTTTGTATTGTCACGCTCAGTTCTAACTTCCTGTTTGCATGGTAAATATGCTCCTGAACGCTAAAATAGGTCTGGTGCAATCTGTATGAAATAAATAACATAAACTGTAAATCATACATTGTAAAAGTGTATGTCCAATTAAATAACACTGTATTCCCTTATTCCTGACAGATGTAGTCGGATATATTTTCAACTTTCAAATAGCCAGTCTCCTTCCGACCTTCTGAAGCTTTCTCTGAGGGTTCACAGAAGAATGTTCTGTCGATTTTCCAATGCTTTCCAAATATGAGCCGAATGCATTTATTTGCAAGTGTAACATTTCCAAAAATTTACGAATATTTTCAAGATTCTGTTGAAAAGTTTGGAATGTAATTTTTTTTCTGTTAAATGTCTTGGGGGTCACAAAACAGGTATGGCCAATCAAGAGGCTGTAAAACCGACAAACGTGCTATATCATTTGTGTATTATTTGTAGTATATACATAATTTTAATATATATTTATCGTTCCATAAGTTGTTTTAGATGTAATACTATGGACTAAAGCTGTTTGCTGAAACTCAACCTTTCATATTTTTTATCATAAAGGGTATGGTAAATCTGTAGGAAAGCTAATTGTAAATAAGAGCTATTCTAGTCGTTCCTAATGGCTAAGGTGTTCTTTAAGTCTACAACTTTCCCTCTCAAGCTACTCATGTCGTAAGGAAAAAAAAGAATCTATAAACTGGAGAGAAATTCAGTATTGAGAAACTGCATATTCATTTCAAATAAACTACTATTAAATAGTTTTGCAAATCTTTTGGGGTAAAGTGAATAATTTCTTGCTTATTCTCTTTTGTGTTTGTGTTACTGAAAACACTTTCAATTCTTTTTTCTTGGCCTGTGATATGAGGCTTGTCCATACATTGTATTTAAAATTGTGTGCAGAATATGCTGATCTGGTGAAAAAGGAACGTGAAAAACCACCAGCAGACCTCCCCATTTCACCATGGAGCAACAAGAAAGACATTCGATTGATTACCACAAATAGTTTTGGTAAAATTGCATTCAATGTTGAACAGATTGGAGGAACAAAACCTGCGAAGGTATGTATACTGCCATCCAAAAGGAATTCAAATGCTGTGTGTACTAACAAAACTTATTAAATCCCTTTTCCAACCTCATCACCACGTAGGACTTCTGGAGAGTTACATGGTGTCACTGACGTAGGAAAAGGGCCCCAGTAATCCAATGCTTTCCGTACAAGGCGACTAAAATGGGGATCTTTTGCTTTCACTTTTCTATCAATCCCTTTTGTGAACTATCTTTTCCCTTAGTGTGCACCTTGCACATCACGTTGCGGTATGGCTGATATATTGCCCTTGCAACTTAAAACATAATTGCAACTCAACTCCAACCCTATCATTGTGTTGCTGTTCATCAAAAGTCTCTGCTGTCGTGGATTGTCATTTGGCTCCGTCAAGCTGAAACAGTTTTTCTCTGCAGTATGTACATGTATCTATTTCATGTGCAATATACTTTTGTTTTGTTTTTTTCCAGACAAATATCATTTGAAGTATCATTTATTTTGGACGGGAGTAGTTTTTTTTTAACTCACTGTAACACGATCTTTCACACTGGATTGTCCGCACCCGTTAATTTGACCCCCATTACAGAGCGAATAACGTCTGACCGATGGACAAATTCGGTAAAATTGCCCCCAGACCGACAAAAGGGGTTGATGTGTAGGCCTGAATGTCTGGTGCTGTGTGTCAAGTACATCATGACATACTTGTTGATGTTTGATACAACTGGAACTATTCACCACTCGGTTTAATAAAATAATCGTGAAAGAAAATTTCTGGGAGACAGACTACCTCTATGTCGACCATGAGAGGTTTAGGGCTATATCAATATTCGGTCCTTTAAATTGCTATCACGTCGGAAACAAACTTTGACCATGCAGAACTGAATGTCCTGTGGGTGACAAAAACCATTCACGGAAACTGCCATTAATCTGACACCCTTGTTAATCTGATGTGATATTTTATTTCAGCAAAACCCAAAGTATTAACTTATTTTATTGTGGAAACAATTATATCACAATTGCTATCACAATTGAACAAGAAATATATTTTTGAACATGAACAGAACAATGGTTTTATAACAGGAGAGAACAGAATGCTTTAAATCACACTGAATTGGAGTCACTACAAGTTATAAAAGTACTTGGTGAATAAGTGAGAGATATACCCACACTTCCGAGGTGTATCGGCTGATATCCCGACAGTTTTGGTCGGGAGCCTCCGAGGCGTAACCGAGGAGATCTTATACACTTGTCTTATACCCCACTCCGGTCGAGTTATAATCATTACAGACAAGTATATTTCACATAATAATTATTTTACATATATGCCAAGAATGTCTATAAAAATAACCACCCAAAGGAGGCCTCACTGGGACTATGACGCATTCACATTGAGCTCGTGCAGCAAATGCACGGGTTGTTTTACTATCTCTGTTTAGGGTGTGCGTGCTTACTAGAACTCTATAGCCCCTTTTCAGCATAGTGATCTGATACACCTACAGTTTTGCTGATATTCCTACACTTTTGATCGCGAAAGTGTAGGTGTATCCAGATATACACCTACACTTTTAACAAAAAAAACCATTGCGACGAGACCGGAAGTCGGGTATAAACTACATAAAACTCCAAAACATTGACTCTTTATACTGTGAAGTTCCCAAGGAGTGACTAATATCATTTAGAAAGAATAGGGCTCCTGTAATCCTATGCTTGTCATACAAGACAACTAAAATGGGTATCTTTTGCTTCCACTTTCCTTTTTATCAAACTTTTCCCTCCGTGTGCATCTTGTATGACATTACACAATGGCTGAAATATAGCTCTTGCCGTAAAACATTAGTGCAACTCAAATAGTTGTTCAGTGTTGTCAGTTTGATGGAAGATGAATCTTGCTTTTTGTTTGCATCAGGACATCACATGATGAATTGGATAGGTTTGAATTCTGTCAAAAGACAAACTTTAGAGCAACGGCAAACAACAGCGCCTTGGAAGTGAGCCAAAAAGCCGGATTAAAGCGAAGAACGACACAGAAACCTACGTCATTAAGTTTGAATTACCATTTGTTTTTTGACCAAATGTTTCACTTGCTAACATTTAAAATAAATACTCTTAGTTTTTCTCATCAAAGCTTGAGCATCCCCTCTCAAGGGAACCCTTTTTCAGTAATTTCCTTCAGAGTCTCATCTATTTTCAGACGTTTCTGATTCAAAATTTTACCCAGACAAATAAAAATCCTTTGTCAGATTCTGAGTATACTGCAATGATGCAGTTTTTGATGTGTGAATTTACGTCAGACGGTGCAGTGACCCTTGCCCTTGAGATGACTAAAATCAATAGAAGTGAGAATGTTGTCGGAGGCGGGCTTAGATCGTCGTCTATATCTAGCTTTTTCTCCTGATGACATGGGAATTGCTTGAACCAATGCCTCGTAGATGTAGTTAGCATACTAATACTGGGCAAATATGTGCATTGCAAGTTTATCACTGCATTGTTTAATCTACACATTTTAGAATGAATTTGTAAATATCCCATTCCAGTAATCTTGTTCTTAATTGCCCAGAATGTTTGTTTTTATGACTTTTAGTTCAGTCGTCGCTATCTTGCTTTTCATTCAATGGGTGTATGGATAGCCCTGTGGTTAGAGTGTCAGTTAACTAATCTACCAGACTTGGCAGTTGTGGGTTTAAATCCTGCATGAGTATGTCTCATACGTGGCATACCTCTTGATTTAGGTGGGAGACTCCTGGTTTTCACCCCTATCTCCTTCCCTCTTCCTGGTCATTTCACTAAATCTCCTGAAATATTGTTTAGAAATACAAACCAAACCAAGAAGCATGTGACCGTGTTCTGTGTTATTTGGTAAGGTGAGTTGTCTCATGTGCCACACACTGGTCACTCGCTTGAGAAGTTGAGCAACGTCGAGCTATGGCAGTAGTTGGATGGGTGATTGGCTGGCCTCACAAAAGCTCTCAGGCCTTCAAGGGTTCAATTCCCTGCTTCGCATTGAGACGTTGACGTCATCAAGACATCATAACGACGTCACAATGTCAGTTGTGTCACCTTGGGCAAGTGGCTTTGCTCACAACAGCCTCATTCGACCCAGCTGAAACCGGGTACCTGGTCCTCCATCAGGAGTGTTGTGAACTCTGAGCGCCCAAAAAGGCTGCTTGAGTTGCACCAGGGTAATAATGTGAAGCGCTCTGAGCAAGCTTTACTAGCATGGATTTAGCGCTATACAAGACGCCACATAATTATCCAGAAATAAATAAGAATCGGCTGTTGGATTGATGCGAGTGCGAGACTCGGTCTATATTTGCATGTTTGGCTTCCTGGCAGACTTGGTGTTTAATCTGCTGTTGATGTGAGAGAGAATCATTCAAGTGCAGAATTAATAATTTCTTCAATGTTTGAGAATAATTTTCTCCTACTTAAGCTGTATTGTTGTTGAACTTGAAATTTCTGCAATTTAGAGATCTTTCCATACAATTTGTAATGCAGACTTTCAAACCCTTACCAGGCACTGAAGGCCTACATGGTGAATGTGCTTAACCCAAACCAGACACTGAAGACCTGCATGGTCAGTGTGCTTAACCCAAACCAGGCACTGGATACCTGCTAGGTCAGTGTGCTTAACTCAAACCAGGCACTGGAGACCTGCTAGGTCAGTGTGCTTAACCCAAATCAGACACTGGATACCTGCTAGGTCAGTGTGCTTAACATTAACTAGACAGTAAAGGCCTACATGGTCAGTACATGTGCTTAACCCAAACCAGGCACTGATGACCTGCATGGTCAGTGTGCTTAACCCAAACCAGGCACTGAATACCTGCTAGGTCAGTGTGTTTAACCCACACCAACACACACACACACATACACACACATACATACATACATACATACATTGATACATACATACAAACAAACACGCAAGAGATGCTACGTAATTAATGTCTTGGAGCTATTATGTTCGTGTCTTGGTAATGTTTAACGCACAACAATGTTTGACATGTCGACACAAAGCTGGCGAGATGGCGGACGCAGCCATTGTGAAGTCACACGTCGTCTGCTCCGGTGTGGCTTTCAAACACTGTTTGTAAACAATGGGTCCCCAATCTGGCAAACAGGCGAAGAGTGAAAACAAATCATCATTGATTTAAAAGTAAGTGGGGTTCAGTGTTAAGAAATTGTTACATTATTAAGTATTTCAGACCCCACAGTTTGGTCTATTTGGAAGAAATATCAAACAACTGAAAGCCGAGAAAATAAACCGCGAAGCGGTCGACCCAGAAAAATGGGTGAGTGTGGAGGAAACAAGTTTGATACGCGCTATGAAAAACAAACGAAAGGAAACTTTTGTTAGACAATATGGATGCTTATAACATTGGCCATGATTCTTTCGTCCATCCCGTATCAGTTCAGTGTGTTTCACACAAAAATAACTGTTTAAGACGTCTTTATTGTTCGTAAAAATAGATCTACAAAGTCCCATCCAAAGGGTCAGTGTAACACAAGAATACATTTCAAGAACAATATCCACACTATGACATGACCGGCACAATCTCCTGACTTGAATGTCACTGAAAATGTGTGGATAGAATAGCAAATGATATAGGTCATGAAGTATATCACGTTCCAGAGAGGTCATGAGGCTTGTTTCCTTGGAAAAGTTTGAACATATAACATACAAAATGATGCAATTTCAGCCCCTTTCACGACTTTTCATAACATTTTGCGGGTTGTTTTGGTGCTAGGAACAAATTTAAAAGGGCGATCCTGGCCAAGGTGGTCTATATACACGGATATGGTATGACATCACCCGAAAACGCAACGGGCAAGTCACGGTTGTCTTATGGCTTGTTGCGGTTGGTCACGATGATGCTATGGTGTTACAGATATCATACGGTTCCGCAACGTTTCTTCTATGACCTCCGCGGTTATATCACGGTCTTCAAGCGGGATACAACCGTAACATATCCGTGGTCAACCGGTCACCCATTTCTGACCACTAGTTAAAGCAGGATCGGCGTCTAGGGTCACTTCCGGTTGCTGACGGTAAAAACAAGAAATCGTCAAACATTTTGAAAACGCGCCAGGAAAATTTAAACAAGGCGGTGGAGTGAGTGAGTGACTCTGGATTAACGTGACTTTCGGTAATGTTTCAACCCTATCGTCACGGTGGTTCAAGGGGGCTCCCATCTCCGGGCAACACGACAGCGGCCCAGTCCAGTGCGGTTACCACTGTGCCAACCCCGCAGAGCAAGGGTTTATCCCGGAGCATCACGGCCAAACCACGGCCTGAAAATGATTTACAACAGAGAATCACGGATTTAAACCATGAGCACTGAACTGTGAAAGTGTGACTTGTCATCTAATGCAAGCAATGTTTATAAAAAGAGTGTATTTGGTGATAAAGTTGTTGTTTTTGCACCTTTCGTTTTGCAAAACAATCATTGCCGCATTAGTTACACTGTGCAGTGATGACAGCATCTCAAGCAAAGCTCTCCCTGGGTCATGTATACGGGTTGTATGAAATTGAAATCGATTTTCAAATGCTTATAAAGTTTATATATTGATTAAAACATGCAAATGTATGGTAGTATATCCATCTTTAATTGCTCTGAGCCAAGGGGCGTTTTGAATACAAATTTGAAATATTAAATTTGACACTTTACTGATGGATACAAAGAAAGGAACGATGGCAGTGGAGGATCCAGAGGGGTGTCCAGGTGGTCCGGACATCCCCCTTTTGAATATTAAATACGGAAAATTGTATAATAAAGAGTCCTCAAACCCCGGATGAGACTGCAATTTTGGATGTTGGGCCCCCTCCATTTTTCAAGATGGCCCCTCCCTTTCCGAAACTCTGGATCCGCCACTGGAAGGCACATAATCAGCTGGGTGTTCTGTGTTACTGATAATGTATTTTGAAAACCTTTCATATTTTAATCAACCATTGAACACTGGAACTCTTAGGTAGCAGTGGAAGGTTGGGTAGTAGAACTTGGGGTTGGGCTTAGGGGTGTGGTTGTTCTTAGCCATCAAAGGCCTGGAAGGATGTTATACCATGACGAGTCAACAGCATGCTACGGATCAACGTCAATATCACGTGTGTCCTTCGGGTGACCTCTTGATATCGGCATGGCACGCTTGAGATCATATTTCAAACTGATACTGATTCCAACTATCGTTTCTTTATTCCTTTTCATCAGTATATTTAAAGTAGCGCACACACAAGTACGTCCTTGGCTCTGCTGAACCCAGAATCAATGTATGTCACACGGGAGTCTTTGAGAGGAAAAATAGCGATTTCTTTGCTCTTTTGGAAGGACAAGACAACAGTTTCCTTGACAAAAATCATACGAAATGGTTTGTACATCAACTGCCACACAGAAGCGCTCCTTTCCAATCCTTTCTCACTGATACGAGCTCTGTGAAGGGTCTTCCCGTCCGTATAGAACAAGTGTCTTCCCTCGATGTCTAGTGCCAGACCATTCACACGTATGTTCTTTACAACCTTGCGTTTTTGTTTCCCATTATAAGACAGTGACCAAATGGTATCGTAATCGGTAACAAACACTATTTCATGAACGGGATCGGCAACAAGGCTTGGCTTCGAATAATCTTTCAAATTCATCAGTCTGCTTATTGATGACGTCTCATCGAACAGCGGCGTCTTCTTCACGCTTGAGCCACGTCTGCCAACTCCAATAAAGAACAAAAGATCGTTCTTCTCGTCGACAGCAAAGTCCTCAGCTCTAAATGCAAAAAATACAACTTCTGTTTTCTTGGTCTTAAACGGTGAGGAGTTCACTTGAAATGTCATCTTTTCGCTGTACAGTATCGTCTTTGATGACGGAATCCAGCCTACTGCAGATATCGGGCCGTTGACTAAGTGTTTATAGGGAACAGTCGCACGGTACGCTAAATTTAATATTCTATAATGGGTCACATATTCTGCATTGCCTGCCAGCAATATCTCAGCGTGAGGTGACAGTGTCTGAGCCATTTGTCGTTCTCGTTTGATCACCTTCTTCTTCTTCTTCAACGGATCTGAAATTTGAAGAGCAAGGTCATCAAGATCAAACAGACAGACGTACGGGTGTCGGGCAGGCCTCGTTCCCGTCTCACATCAGTGTTAAATAAGTAGTGAGTGTAGGTGGCCATAGGCGTATGGGCACCCTCGGAGTTGGGGGGGGGGGGGGGGCCGTGACCTTCTTGCCAGAAAAATCACCTAGAATAACCGAGAAGCAAAAAAGAAACAGTTGGCTCCATGCGCACGAAGTTGACCAGGGGGATTAACAAACGCGTATTCATTCCTTGGAAAGACGACTTCCATTTGAGATTGGTGACATTCAAGTAACTGGGTCATTTCTTTCAGAATAGTAATCGGCCTCTTTGCACATTTGACTTTGAAATTTAACAATTCAACTTACCTTCGAAACAGATGTATTGTGGTTGTGTTTGATTATTTCTGTCATCCTGTAAATGAAATGCATATCTTTTGTAATAAAGAGTAGCACGTAGAAACTGATAAGTTTAATAGGCTTATTACAACCCTGACAATTACTTTCAATGGAAAACGTTTTACATTAAAGGGACATAATCAATGTTGCATCTCAAACATCAAACCAAAAAGCCATATATAGGTTTAAATCGCTCTTTTATAACAAAAACTCTTTCGCAAATATAACGATGGCATTGTGGACCATACACTACACCTTTTCAAGCACAAGCCATGGTGACGTCTTCTTCCTGATACAGGGCTACGATTACGCACTCGCTATGTTCTACAACGTAGCGAATGCCCATTGTGACGTCATAATGTGACTTCGATGCGATATCTATTTATATTCCCTGGTTATCCTGGGAAATATCTTTTGTTTATCGCCTAAATCTGCGGTTATCTGGCGTTAAACAATATCTTGAAACATGTGTGTTGTATAGAACGACTCGATGAAGAGACAAAAAATGCTTTTTAACAAGATGCAACTTTGATTATGTCCCTTTGAGCGTTGCATGTTAACCTTATTGTTGATATTTTCACATTAAGGTTAGAACTGAAGAAGATTAATTTTGTAATAAAGAGTAGCACGTAAGCTGTAAAGAGTAAACTGATCAGTTTAATAGGCCTATTACAACCCTGACCATTACTTTCAATGCAAAACGTTTTGCATTAAAGGGACATAATCAATGTTGCATCTCAAACACCAAATAAAAAAAAACATATATAGGTTCAAATCGCTCTTTCGCAAATATAACGATGGCATTGTGGACCATACACTACACCTTTTCAATGACAAGCAATGGTGACGTCTTCTTCCTGGTGATTGGTCACCATTACGCACTTGCTATGTTCTACAACGTAGCGAATGTCCATTGGTTGCCCGGAACCAGGTTGTGACGTCATAATGTGACTTCGATGCGTGATCTATTTATATTCCCTGGTTATCCTGGGAAATACCTTTTGTTTATCGCCTAAATTTGTGGTTATCTGGCGTAAAACAATATCTAAAATGTGTGTTGTATAGAACGACTCGAAGAATTGAAAAAGATGCTTTTTAACAAGATGCAACTTTGATTACGTCTCAAATCATAAATACCTTCAAATCGTTCTTATCACAAAAATCTATCGCTAATAATTATAACGATGACATACTAAATTTGTTTTGGATAAACTACCCTTTATCAAGCGCAAGCCATACTGCCCTCCATAGTTTGGCTTAAGTCAAATACGAACACACATCTGGTGACGTCATCAGCCTAGTTCCAGGCCTCGGCTGCGCATTCGCTATCTTCTACAATGTAGCAAATGTGCAGATGTAGCCCGGAGACAAGTTGTGACGTCATCAGAAGTGCGTGTCCCTGCGAGATCTATTTATAGCCACAATTCATCATAGGTAATCCCTCTTGTTTTAAATCTGCGTGAGTCTTGGCGTAAACAAATCGAAAAAAACTGCTTGGTATAGAACGACTCGAAGCATAGTAAAGGCATGCTTCTTTTACCACAGTCATATCTACTGGGGTCTGCATGGACTTTTGTCAAGACCCTGAGCCAAGACATAGAAAACTGAGCATCTGACTCCACCACAGGAATCTCTGCTTGGGTCTGCCCAGTGGCGGATCCAGGGGGGGGGGGGGGTGTCCAGGGGGTCCGGACCTCCTCCTTTTGAAAAGCAATTACGGAAAATTGCATAGTAAAGAGTCCTTGAACTTCGGGTGGGAATGACATTTTGCATGAACGACCCCTCTTTCAAGTTGGACCCCCCTTTTCAAAATCCTGGACCCACACCTGCTGCCTCATGCACAGCATCGTGTACTGCCAGTCGACATAACCTTGTTAATGTTAAAACTTGTAGCTTGCGGGTTTCACTGCATCACATCAACCAAATGATGATGTAGTTTCTTATTCAATACGTACCGACACTCGACATAACCTCCTTGTACATGTTAAACGCTAGCTTGCAGGTTTCACTGCATCAAATCAATCAAGTGATGATATAGTTATCTTTTTCAATATATATTAACACGAACCAGTCAATACCCCAAGAAAGCGCAATAGTCACCCCTGAAGCCAAACATTCTTGAACATTAATCTAATTATCGACCATATTTAAAGTTGAGTTGAACGACGTTTTACGTTGCAAGGGCAATATTTCAGACATAGCGCCACGTGATGTACAAGATGCTCAAAGAGGGAAAAGAAGTTCATGAAAGGGATCGATAGAACGAAAAGTGAAAGCAAAAGATGCCCTTGTTAGTCGCCTTGTACGACAAGCATTGGGTTACTGAGGCCCTATTCTATCTCATTGACACCGCGTCACTCATCGGAAGACCCACGGGGTTCATATTCTAAAGAAACCAAAATATAATACGAGGAGAAATAGGGTACCTTTGAGATGTTGTAAATGGTCACGTGCGGCGGACGTTTCTTCTCTTTTGTCACGTAGCACGAAAGGTCAGAAATGGAATAGGCAAACTCCTGGCACCCTCGACACTGAAGACATTTTCGGTGACACATTGTGATTCCGTAAGGCTTCCTGGTGACGTCACAAAGGTAACCAGAAATCACTGCAAGTACGATGGCAAATGAAAGATGCATGATTATTTAACTTTTGCGTTTTCTGATGTTTTAGATGCTCTTAAAACTCTTGGACATCTATTGCTGTTGGGCGCTTCTTTCTGAAAGCCACAAGCATCTAGTGACAAAGATATTATGGATCTAGCAAACGGATAATTCCTTGTACCGTAGATATAGCTTCCGACGTTATCTGGTAAAGAACGTATTCATTTTATCAATTATTTACGCACTTTAGAACCGCGTTGAACATTAGATTAACCCAATATGACAGAGACGAGATAGCGGATTTATTTGGGGATTATCTTTAACAAAATAGATCAGAATAACGTATATACACTACCATCAGATATAGCCATGAATCACGCGAGGTTTAAAACAGCTGGAAGATTGCCAAGTGCAATGCCTCGTGCTGATAAAGTACAAAAGTGGAAACGGCATAAACTTCACATTTTATCTTAGAGACCACATTTGATAAAAGAAAATCATGACCAAAAGCAATCATTTATTTACTGATGAAATGACTCTCAACAGACACTATCAAATACTACTACTACTACTACTACTACTACTACTACTAATGATAATAATAAAAATAATGAATTGCTTGGAAAACCAAACTTGAGATGTATTCGCAAGGGAAGGTGACGACTTCAGAACCCATTCCAATCAAGAGGGGAATCTTTTAAGGTGACCCATTAAGTCCATTACTTTTTTGTTTGGCTACCAATCCTTTGATTTATCTTCTCAATAGGAAGGAAGGTTACCACCCAACACCCCTTACTCACATTTTATACATCGGTGCACCGTTGCATATTTTGTACTCCTTGTGTACTGTAATAGAATAAAGGGAATCAACAACTCGAGCTGGCGAACGGACCCTCCCTTGAGGGTATATATATTGATTTCGATGTGATTGATCGGTTGTATTATGATTCCGTGTTCAGGATTCGAATCTTGAATAAGGTATATGAATGAATATGGTTCATTATTCTGAATTCGAATCCTGAATAATGAATACTGAATATGCTGCTAACTTTTGGTCGCTAATGAAATGTTGTTTACGTCATCGGTTTGATGAAACAGTCTAGTAGCTTGTAAGCGGATGCACACACGCACACACACGAACGCACGCAAATGCAGACATAGCCACGCACGCCCACAGACAAACAGACGTACATACACATACATACATGCACACATATATATACATACATACATACATACACACATACATACATACATACATACATACATACACACATACATACACACATACATACATACATACATACATACATACATACATACATACATACATACATACATACATACATA
>JAUELE010049148.1:0-15831 GCA_031471655.1 Diodora aspera
ATCAAAAGATTATTTCATGTTATGAAGTAGAAGTTGAATACTAAAGTACTCACGGAAATGCTAAAAAAAAAAATGGTGTTGGATTATATGGAAACATGTACATGTATATTTGTTGCTGTTAAATGTGGAAATATCTGAACAAGATGTGCACCAACTACCTTATGAGCTGCAAGATCATGCAAATTGTACTTTGAAATTTTTTTTCCAATCAAATTCTAAGTCCAGACCAAGTTTTCTGAAAATAACTATAGCCTTATGCAAATTATTAGATGTCAGCAATAAAATCGAAAGATATTTTTTCGCATCACCAAACCATCATTGGCTATATATCAATATGCAAAACCATTACCCGGAGACATAATGTATTATTTTATGGACTCGTTATTAATACCCATGTTCACCTATAATGCATGCTTTGAACACACACACACACAAATCTTTAGCTACTGAGTACATGCAAACCAATATAGAAACGCTATGTAGAAATTAACACATTGATTAAAATGTCCATACATGTACCTTCTTTGTCCGGGAGAGTGACACAGACAAACCAGTTATTGCTTCAAAAGTTTATTTACGGACGTGCAGGACATTGGGTTTGTCTTACAACCAGGTGTATGCTGTTATAAATACGTCCAAACAGGTAGGGACCGTCTCAAAAGCAAAACCTGGTCGTAAGCACAAGTTGGACAGTTGTGATAAAAGTCTGATTAGGAGAACTATATACTGCCTTTATGGCAGAAAGGTGCCACCAACATGCCGTGCGATTAAAGATGAGCTTAAAGACAGCCTGAATATTTCAGCCACCACTCTAACTATCGCTCTGCATGAAATGGGCTTTCGCTATAAGGCAAGGGGAGATGACCGTGGAGTGTTTCTGGAGAGGTATTGAATTCTCCCCCTCAGGTCAAACTATCTGAGAACCAAAGCTAAATACAGGGGGCTTGATTTTCAGATAAATAAGTGAATGGATGAACTAAATGCACGGATAGATACATGGTTAGATAGATCATAATTCACTTTTCGTAACAAAGGATTACTGATGAATTGGTAATGCAACTCGCAATATCACAGATAACACTGTATTACTTTTAAGACAACCCCTGCACGTGCAGCACGTCATGTTCCAACCGGAACTGGGACACAGACCGTCACTCACTTCTCGGTCGCACACGTAAGATATAGTTTGTTTCAATATTTACATTTTCAAGTTTACTGGGTCTGATTTCTTCTGAGTTTTGCCTGATGTTACGAGTAGATATCCATTTCAGTATGTCCCATCATCATTTTCAATGAAGGCCCAGTTAGTGCAATGTTAGTGATTTGAATATATCGCAATGTTGTAATTTTTGTTCATGTTGAGTGGATTTGTCGGCCAAAAATCATTTTCTAACATTTCCGTGAGTACTTTTAAAGTGTTAGCATTGGTGCTTGTGAACATAGGTTCAACAATTAGCACAATGACCACAAGGTTGGTGCGAATAACGAAATCAATGGAATTGTTGTATTCTTAGATGTATATTATTCGCACACTAAGAGGAAGTCAAGTATATCTTACCAAAGATTTTCATAATGTTTTAGTGTTTTGGCTATTTCGTACTGTGTGCGGATTTAATTGGCTTTTGAAAGATGAACAGTTGTGCAAGCCCTCAAAGAAATAAAGATTCTTGTGATTTTCTCAAACGTTGGTTGTGTATTCAGATACAAACGCGCAAAGCCTTTCGTTGCTCTTTTCGAAAGGTCTTGCATGAGAAGCAAGAGGGAACTAGTGCATTATCCAGAGTTGGTCAACTCATCAAGCTTGGTTGTTTTCAGCTTTCAGGATCGAACATCTGAAATCGCTTCAAATAAGGCCAGATATTTTCAATCACATTGATGTCTGGTAATTCTCCAAGCCCCTCTGAGTGTGTTATGCGATTTTCTCGTTTGTAATCTCGTTAACGACACACCTTCGAACAGCAAAATCGATTATATCAGTTAAGGCATATATCAGGGATGGCCCTTAACTTCTTTTGAGTAGTAGACAATTAAACCATTCGCCTGTTATCAACAGACGCAGCTGCACAGTGTTAATCACGGGGATGACCTCGATGCCAATAATATATATTGATTAGTTTATTGTCTACTGTCCTATGTCTAGTGGTAAGATATTTATAGTAAACAACCGCCCACAACAAAAATTGATCAAACGCATCTGTTTTCAAGGAAGTATTGGGTGAGTCTTTAACGTAAAAGAGTCAAGTTGGGGGAATTGTCAGGAGTCCTTACACAGAGTCATTTCGTCAGCAAATGAGTTGAGTTGAAATTATATTTACGTTGCAAGGGCAATATTTAAACCATAACGCAATGGGATGTGCAAGGTGCACACCGAGCGAAAAGACAGATCATAAAAGGGATCCATAGAAAGGAAAATGAAAGCAAAAGATCCCCATTTTAGTCGCCTTGTACGACAACCATTGCGCTACTGAGGCCCTATTCTATCTAAGTGACACCACATCACTCCCCGGACGCCCCACAGGGTGTCAGCAAATGAAACCAAAACGCATGATAATAATAACAATATGTTGGACCTTCCCACTCACGAAAGGACACTGTTATGACAATATATTAATACACTGAACTGGGACATGACGAGGCCCTATTTTAGTCAAACTACTTCGTCCAATGACCTTTTAATCTGAAGATGAATATAATTCCTCTATAAATTCCAACCTCCTCGTAATTATCTCGTGGACTGTCATGAGTGAAAACTTTCTCATGGCAATGAAATGACAATCGGAATGGGTGGCATCCGGATTCATACAGGCCTTTACGGATTTAGCCGTATAATTATTGTAATAATAATTATTTGTATTATAACACACATGTGCTTATCTGCTACGTCTGTAACTGTATGATTGGTTGGGTATAAAATTCATTTAATAACACTACTTTCCTCGAATATTATCAAAGTACCAACAACAATTGAGAGTTATCTTTCCTTAAAGTAGTTTCCAAACCAGTTTCTTCTTGTATTCGCTTTGCGCTAGACTGAGGCTAGTCTTATCAGAAACTCAGAAAACCCGAGTAAGTGTCAAGAGTGTCTTATAAGCTGACTGCAATAAATCCCCCCCTCCCACGATGAAAAAACGTTTCGCCACATGTGCACAGTAGATAAAACCAGAGGTGCCAGATTCACCTCACGCTCGCCTGCCATGAAAGTAATTGCTTGAACCAAACTTGTCGTCTGACAACATAAACACGCGTTTACAGCCGTCTGATTCTGAAAATGCCTTAAATGGGCTCATTTCTACCATTTTAAAAAATCAAACATATAATATACAAATGCACCCCAGTTCACATTCTGAGTGTTTTGGTGTGTATTTTTAGCATCAAGTGATTGTGCCATCATCAACGTTTTATTACACGACATAATACATGTTCTACCGTATATCAGATATTTGCTGTGGTATACAAACATTAAGTTTAAAGGTTGAAATATCATAGTTACAGTTCCAAATACTTATCAACATAAATTGACCACAGGGATGGAGGGTCTAAGTGTATAAGCATCAATCTTTTTGTACCAGTGAAGAACTTCAAGTATCAGAAACACTGTTATTTCAGATGTAAGTGTACACATTTACTAGTTATCATTGTTATCCAATAAGTATGACTGAAAGATTGAATCAGAATCTTTAACATATTGAAATTTCCACACTTTTACGTGACCTTAACAGTTCATTAGCACCAGGATCCCAGCCCCTGAGGTCACACCCCAGGGACAATGTTTGCTGACGGGTGATAGCTGGGGAAAAGCATGATAATATTTGAACCAGCAAACTTAAACTTGAACAAAGTTCAACAACGCAACATTTAATTATGCCACAAGATCCCCTCCCCTGGGGTCAACCCCAGGAACAATGTAGGCTGACAGGTAGTAAAGGGTGTAAAGTATGATAATATTTGAATTAGTAAACTACAACTTGAACAGAATCCATAAGATATTGAAATTTCAACACCTTAACATTTCATTATGCCACAAGATCTCGACCCCAGGTAGTAGATGGTTTAAAGTATGAGAATATTTGAATCTGTAAACTTAAACTTGATAAGAACCCATAATATATTGAAATTTCAACACCTTAACGCTGACCTAAACATTTAATTATGCACCAAAATCCCCACCCCTGTGACCATACCCCAAGATATACTGATAGGTAAAATCAGGTGTATACAGGTGTATACTATGCCAATTTTTCAATCATTAAACTAAAACATGAAAAGAATCCATAACACACTGACATTTTAACACCTTAATCCTGACCTTAAGATTTCACAAAGCACTAAGATCCCCACCCCTTGGACAATGTATGCTGATAGGTAGTAGAGGGTATAAAGTACATGTATGATAATATTTGTATCTGTAAACTAAAACATGACGATAACCTGTAACATGTTTAAATTTCAACACCTTAAAGGGATATGATCAGAGTTGCATCTCCAACACCGAACAAAAGCTAAAACATCTGGGAGACAATGTATGCTGATAAATAGTAGAAGGTGTAAATTATTTCAACCAGTAAACAAAAACACGGAAAGAAAAGCTGACGAGAATCTGTAACACATTGAAATTTCAACATCTTAACATTCACCTCAACATTTAGTCCAGACGCGGACACTATAGTGCAGGCGAGCTAAAAACCCAAACTGCTTTGTCATGCTGTTTGTTTGAGCTGGGTCACCAAGTTTCCTTGTCGCCATGGAATGCACTCGAGATTCGACGGACGTGTAGCCGGACTAAAGGACCGGTAAGCTGTTTCCCTCTCCATATCTTTTAAACTTGGAATTTAAACTGCATACATATTAATAATTATCATATCAGGATGAGGGTAGTATGAACCACTATCAGGTTGAGGAAAGGTAGGAGGGTGGAGTTGGCTACATCAAGCGTTGATCGACCGAAAACATATAATTCAAAGTCGGATCAAAGGTCGCTTTTATACAACACTCAGGTGCCCGTACTGGAGGTACTTTACTAGACTTTTGTCAAGTCCCTAAGTCACTTTTAATCGCTCTCTTGTTTTTAATTGTAAATTGCTATGTGTATCGGTAATGCATATCACCCTGTCCATGCTGTGACTGTGGCTGGCAGGCTTATTAAAGGGATATAATTTTAAACAGGGCATTCTAGTATAATCACAGTCACAGGGACTTGATAAAAGTCTATGTCACCTACATCTATGGGTCGAAAGAAGAAAGAAAGACACTCGGGCAGGATACAAATCCAGAAGTTAATCACAAGTCAAGCAAATTAACGATATATATCTTTGGCTGCCCAGTACTAGCAACTTTTATCGTGTAAGTTAGGTGGGTTTCTCACAGGCGTATTTTCTACTGAAGAACCAATTATGGCCAAAATTTAAAATTACCAGTAGTCAATAAATGACTTATAGTTACTTTATGAGGGTGACGATATATTATCAGTACATTCTTTCAGATTCTTCTATTTCTCCAGAAACTATCTCAGCATTCACTCAGACTCTTGGATTCTGTCATATTCTCCAAGAATCTCAGGGAAGTTTCTCAAATTCTCAATATAATCTTCCTTATATTGATATCATCAGCAAATTCTCTCTGATTCACAGTATTTTCATTTAGATCACCGTATTCGACCTAATAAGTGCCCCTTCCCAAATAAATGCCCCCAATCATAAAATCATAAAAAATAGAGCCCTCCCCCCATCCACCTGACCTATTGTGCAGACTTTAGCAGCATCCCCAGACTCTCCCCTAAGTCTGCTTTGTCCACATAATGTAAATTTGCAAAGCATCTCCAGTCTTCCTGCAATTTTTGAGCATTGACATTGCTGGTTTTTAATGATTCGCTCACAATGGATATACAGTTTTAAATTTATTTTATTAAAGTTTCCGACAGATCGTCTTGTCAAAATGCAGTTTATCAGCTGCTATTAAGTTTGCTCTGGAACCTCATAGCAAATAAGTGTCCTTCACCTCGGGGCTATCCTTATAAATGCCCTTTGAACTTTTAACTTGGTTTGGCGTCCTGGATGCTTATTAGGTTAGATACGGTATCAGATATTCTGAATGTATTATTCTAGATTATCAGATATTCTTTCAGGTGCTCTTATATTCTCAGTATATTGTGTTAGATTATCAGATGTTCTTCATGTATCCTTTTAAATTCTCAGATATTCTCCCAGGTGCTCCAATAAATTCTCAGTATATTATGTTAGATTCTCAGATTCTGAATGTATTCTTCTAAATTCTCAGATATTCTTCATGTATCCTTCTAAATTCTCAGATATTCTAAATGTATCCTTCTAAATTCTCAGATATTCTCTCAGGAGCCCCGATATTCTTAGTATATTCTGTTAGATTCTCAAAAATAATTTTTACACTCAGATTCTCAGATATTCTAAATATATTATTTTAGATTATCAGATAATCTCACCATATTCTCATTGAGTACTAAGATATTCTTAATATATTCTCTGTAAGTTACATTATATTCCGCTAGATTCTGAAAAATATTCTCTCAATTGTTCAGATATTCTCGGTTAGATATTGTTAGATTCTCAAAAATATTCTCTCAGGTGCTTAGATATTATCTGTATATCATGTTAGATTCTCAAAAATATTCTCTCAATTGTTCAGATATTCTCAGTTAGATATTGTTAGATTCTCAAAAATATTCTCTCAGGTGCTCAGATATTATCAGTATATCATGTTAGAATTTCAAAATATTCTCTCAATTGTTCAGATATCAGTATATCATATTAGATTTTCAAAAATGTTCTCTCAATTGTTCAGATATTCTCAGTTAGATATTGTGTTAGATTTTCAAAAATATTCTCTCATGTGCTCAGATATTATCAGTACCGGTATATCATGTTAGATTCTCAAAAATATTCTCTCAGACTCTCAGATATTCCCAGTTCTCAGAAATTCTCTGTATATTCTCTACAAGCTTCTGGCTATTTGTCTGAAAAGCATCAACAAAAACTTATGTCACAGAGTAAAATGCACTCAAAACTTAACCCAATTAATCACTTTATTCATGCCCTTCTAAAGTTTCTAAAAGTGGCTTTGACCTCAACACAGGTCAAGTCTGAGACCCCACAACCGACTCCTCCTGGAGTTAACATCCAGACAACATGTAGCAGCAGCCTTGAATGAGGAGAAGTATAAAAAAACAGGTAAGCCTATGAACTGCACCTTAAACAGGAGAGATCCCCATGGCAACGGGGTTATCTTTAAGCTCCAATATCAGTCTCCCACAAAATCGGAGCTCAAATCAGTCTGAAAACATTTCAAGAACCCTGATTTGACGAGGTATGGAGTTCATGAGTTTTTGGTTCTTAATTTTCATTTTTTCGCTGGTTTCCAGGGTTCGGTATATATATTTTCTGAGCAGATAAGTTTATCACAATAAAACACCCACTAACATTGTCTGCCACATACCTAATTGCGTTGTTATTTCTGCAAACATTAATGGAGAACTCGAGACAGAAATCTCGCTCCTGGCATGTCTGGATAAGTATTTTTCTTCAGGTGCAAACACAACACGATTTCCTGTCCTGAGTTGATGAAACAGGTTTTTGTTATCTCCCGTGTCTGAACAGCAGTGTTATCAGAAGCTCAGGATCCCCATGCTTCTTGTAAAGTTTGGCTGCACCGTATTTTCTCTAATAAGCGTCGGGTCTCTCGTAAGAGAAGAATTTCCGACAACATTACATTTGCAATTTTGTTGTCACCTTTCTTCTAACAAGAAAGCTGTATTTAGGGAATCCTATCTTAAGACTTAGAACTTAGGGCATATGAGACTAGATGTTCATATCCATGGCATATGAGACCAGATGTTCATATCCAAGGCATATCATACTAGATGTTCATATTCATGGCATATTAGACTAGATGTTCACATCAATGGCATATCAGACTAGATGTTCACATCAATGGCATATCAGACTAGATGTTAATATCCATGACATATCAGACTAGATGTTCATACCCATGGCATACCAGACAAGATGTTCATATCCATGACATATGAGATTAAATGTTCACATACATGGCATATCAGACTACATGTTCATATCCATCACATATAAGGCTAGATATTCATATCCATGGCATATCATACAAGATGTTCATATCAATGGCACTTTAGACTAGATGTTCATATCAATGGCATATCAGACTAGATGTTCACATCCATGGCATATCAGACTAGATTTTCATATCCAAGGCATATCAGACTCAATGTTCATATCCAAGGCCAATCAGACTCGATGTTCATATCCATGGCATACCAGACTAGATGTTCAGATCCATGGCATATGAGACTAGATGTTCATATCCATGGCATATCAGACTAGATGTTCACATCCATGGCATATCAGACTAGATGTTCATATCCAAGGCATATCAGACTAGATGTTCACATCCATGGCATATCAGACTAGATGTTCATATCCATGGCATATCAGACTAGATGTTCATACCCATGGCATACCAGACTAGATGTTCATAACCATGACATATCAGACTAGATGTTCACATACATGGTATATCAGACTAGATGTTCACATACATGGCACTTCAGACTAGATGCTCATATCCATGGCATATCAGATGAGATGGACATATCCATGACATATCAGGAAATCTGAACACATACTTCAGAATACACAGCCACCTTGCCCTTTGAAGACAAGCACTGTCTATTAGATTGATAAATGAATTTAAATAGTACCTAGTAATAAACTAGTATCATAAATGTTAAAAGGAACCCAAGAAAGAACAATAATGTTTCTAAGAGCATCAAAATGAGCAAAATAATAAATTCATAAAACAACTAAATATTTTATAGTTTTGTTCTCTAAACAACCAAAGCACTTATTTCACAAAAAACATGAAGAGAATCTTGTGGAAAGCAGGAAATAATCCAACTTACTTGTAAGGTTATAGACACTTTTTGAAAATCATACCGAGCACAAGACTCCTCCTCAAAGCGGGCCTAATTCATGTAATTACTGCAAAATAACAAAATGCCAGAGGCATTGTTCATCCTACTGCAAGCTAAAGCTATTTCAAGCTGAATCCACTTGCTAATGTACCTACACCTGCATAACCTACGAGTCTAAATATAACAGCATCAACATCCTCAATTTTTGGTGGTTGTTAAATGCTCTTTACGCTCCAAGTGGCTAAAACTTCTAAAATTTCATAATTTCTTTTTGATGTGTTCAAATTTTGGGAAATTAGTGATCTTTGATAAAGTTAGAATTCGAAATTTTGGAAATTGCCACCAAAAAGTAAGTGAAAAATTCGAAATTTTGGAGACTGCTGAAGGTAACAATCAACTGTTTTCAAGTGTTCGAAGTTTGAATGGAAGTGAGTAAATATTTTGGTGATAATGTGTTAAAATTGAGACTCTTGAATCTGCTAAATTCTCAGTGATTATGCTAGTAAAGGGAAGGGTATGAGTGAATGTTTTGTTTTTACATAGTTTTCGGCAATCTTTCAGCAATATCACCATGGTGTCACCTACATCACGTTGGTGTCAGGGGTCAACCTTCATGTTGAAAGAGAGATACTCGGGTGGGATTTGAACCCACAACTGCCAGATAACTGGGTGGACACACTAACCACTGCGTTATCCCATGCCCTGGGTGGATGGGATATCTTGGATGGGCGGGTAAGTGAGTTGTTAAGTTGCTGGATAGGTGGTTATCTACGTATATGGGTGAGTCAGTGAGCAAGTGGATGAGTGGAAAGGTGAGTGAAATGGATTTTTACATAGCGCAATGTGATGTGCAAGAGGCACATCAGGAAAAGGGACAACACAGGATCGATAGTAAGACAGAGAAAGCAAAAGATCCTCAGTTTAGACGGCTCTTACGGCAAGCATGAGGCTACTGGGGTCCTATTCTTTCTGATGTTAGAGCGACACCCCGGGAACCCCACGGGATGGAATGGAATGTGGACCCATAGTAGCAAACTGCTGGTCGCCCCGTTGTAACGGACACCACAGAATATTGCGTGAAATCGAGACGACCCTCTTATATATTTTATTTTGAGTTTTTAATAACTGGAATAGGTCCCCTGTGTCAGTGCATAGATATTATGGCCAGCAATTTTGTGCGGTGTGATAGTGACCTTGACATTGTTCTAATTTGGTGATGAATAAAGCAGAAAATCCACCGTTGGTCTGACGGCGGATATCTTCTGCTCCTCCAAGACAAACTAATCCAGATCAAGTAACGCATTGCATCACAAGAACGATGAAAAAGAAAAAAAACTTGAAAACGATGGATGACTCGGAGTGGAGTTCCATTTTAGCATCAGCTGCTGCCACAACAGAACTTCCCTTTGAAGGGATTGGCTTCCCGCCATTGTCATCCAAGTGGAAATTCTTTACCCAACTGCGTCGGGGGACAACAAACAGAAGGATCAATGTTCATGGATAGTTGGCCTCTATCGGGACGACTTGCAATACATACTGGAAGAAGCTGTTAAAAGTCGTCTGCTCCCGTACAATGGCGGCAGACTGATTACGATCTTGTGATTACGCCGTCATTGAGTAAGCATGAAGTCTTGTTGGAACCACACAATGGATGTTCTTAGCCACAACACACGAGGGGATTGACGGTTTACATAAGACGGGGGATGAATAAAACCGGAATCTTTAAGACGTCCTAACACTTTCGAGTAAGTGCCTACTTTACAAGTCAAGCACAATAGTGTTTACCATTCCTGGTATCCACAAACTTAATCATCCATAGCAAGCGATTTTCTTTGCGTTCACAGCAATTGTTCAGATTTATCAAGCAGTACTGCAATGTTCAAATGAATCTATTTCCTTACCACGTCTCTCTGAAAACTGCTGTAAAATCACGTTTTTCACGTGCAGGATTTGACCTTCTGACCTCCGGCGTGAGCGCAGGAAAAGGGGGATAACTCGTCTTGAGACGTGGAATAATTATTGTTGATGAACTCAATTAAACAATGAAATACAACGCATATTTGCCAGGCAAAGGACCCTCGAATTATGCACTATACGATAAATACATTCTTACTTTAAATTGACTGTGTTTCAGCTTGTTTTGACCTATTTCTTAAGAGATGTTTGTTAGTCTTTTTGCCTCGGCAACAGGTAATGTATCCTGCCAGTTATAACAGTTTCATGAAAACTATACACAATTCTGTTTTCGTAACGCCACAGGTGAACACCTTGAAATCATAGCCGTCGTTCACTGGATCCATGGATAAAACAGTTTTTATATTATCAGATTTATGTGAAATTAAACAAAAACATTAGTTCAGAATCAGTTTCATCAGTAATTAAATATTTTTAACTTCACCGAAATTCAAGGATTTAAAACGAACTGGGAAGATGAAAAAGATATACACTGCCGGGCAAAAGAAACGATACCCAATGATTTCAGTTATTTTCCCTTACGTCTTTATGTCATAGCTGATCAAAAGGATGCTTGGATTTCAACGAGTGTAATTTGATTGAAATCATGTCGTTGATAAAACTTTCTAATCTCGAAGGGATATCTCTTGCATATCCAACGTAATTGTGATTTTTTTTTAGTAGTCTCACAAAATCTTGGTATCGTTTCTTTTGTCCGGCAGTATATATATTTGATTGGTAAATGAAAAGAAGTAAAATTTCTGTCATTATTATATGTTTGCACGCAAGTATTATTCTCTTTCAAGATGCTATGTACAGTATAACCCGTTCATAAAACTGCCCAAAATAGTCTGGCGATTTCGATGCCATGATACTGGCAAAGAAATATGACATTTAGCAAACTCATTTTGTATTGGAATATTACAGCTTCGGCCAACATCAAAGACATATGAATTTGCGTGTTATACAGTAACAAAAAAAGAATGAACTATTTGGAACTATCATGTGACAAAATTTGATATTTTTGTTTGCAAATTTCGAGTGTTTATAGTTTGTTAGTATAGCTACGGTTACAAGTAAAGGTATAAAAGCTATTTTGTACCACGCAGCAGCAAATTTTCTTTGATCCAAAGTGTGCAATAAATCTTCATACACTGCACACTTTTGAAGGCCCGCCCCTTACGCCTTCTGGGTACAAATCAGTTACCACATTGCTCCTCGTGGTTTGTCAATATTTTTCGATTAAATTCAAAGATGCCTTAAAGTTGGATACGTGCTCCCGAACTCGAAATAGGTCTGGTGCTGTCTGTGTGGCATAAATAACATAAACTGTAAATCATATACATTGTAAAAGTGTACACCTAATTAAATAATGCCTTATTCCCTTTGTTCTGGCAGATGCAGCAGCTTTATTCTCTACTTTTAAATAGCCAGCCTCATTACGAACCTTTTTTTCCGAACTCAGGTTTTTTTTCCGTAATACGTTCCGTCAATTTTTGAATGCTTTCCGAGTATGAAATAAATGTTTTAATTTGGAGGTGCAACGTTTCCGAAGGTGTACGAACACTTTCAAAATTCTATCGGAAAGTTCGGAATGCATTCATTGCGTCCAGGGTTGCTAAAAGGAGAGCGGTTTCTTTCACAAGGTGAAAAGGTAACAAACGTGTTGTAAGTTGAGTGAATCCGTCGTGATATCTTCACATTTTGACGTATATTTATCATTGCCAAGGATCTCAGCCCCCACGTCGGGGAATTCTTGGCGGCACCCGTTTTGAACAATCCAATAAACCCTTCAGTTACAATGTACCAAGAGTACTTTTAGGTAGTGCCCCGTTCGAGAAAGACCCCATCTGCTGCACGTTTCTCATGTATGAAATAAACCGTCAACAATTCAAGAGTTTATGTTGTAAATTCAAGAAAATAAGTTGAAAATTCAAGATACGAATAAACACAATTGTATATGCTTTGCAATGTGTTTTTTTTCCATTATTATTGATAGACGTCATACACTGCGTCAAATATTCGTGAATCCCGTGGATTGCCACAGCAACCACTTGTTGAAGTGTGGTATACGTTGTAAAAAGCTTGGAGCTTGGTTTCCATATAACCTTAACTGTCGTAAGCCCTAAGCCGTAACTATGGTAACGAGTACCAGCGGTTGTCAAAAGTCATATGGAAACATAATAGTTACGGGCCCTATAGCTCATCGTTTCCATACACCTGTACCGGGTAATGGTTGTTGAACAGGAACTGGCAGCAACTGACTGATGAGAGGCCTCTGAGCGGCGTCCGATCGGCGCTTGTGCGCGGACGACATGAGGTCTCTTGCAACTGGCTTACGACTGCCAGGGACTAGAATAGCACATATTCTACTTCTACGTCCAGTTGGACGCACGCGTCATAAGCGCTCCTACGACTTCCAGCAACAGATGTATCCTCACAGTTGCGTCTGATCGCCGTCATCTCCAGTCGTAGTCGGCATAAGCTGCCAGTTCCAGCTAGTCGCCGTCAGTTCCATCGCGTCGTAGTCGACATGAGCTAGGCTTTAGCTGTCAGGGGACCTTGGGGAACTGCATGGGAATGGCTTTGAACGGCAGAGAGTTCACAGCAGTTACGGGCATATGGAAACCAGGCTTTAGATATTTTTGCAACCTTGGCAATTTTATTGTTGTTGATGATGAAAAACAAGTCGCAGAACCATAACTAGTAACCCCAGTAACGTGATATCGAAATTCTAACAAGAAGTAATGGTATAATGAAGATTTCTTTGTACTGAAATAAATAACACCACTAAATATTTACAATATCAAACAGGAAGTTTAGTACTTTTAAATACAGATTTGCTGAAACAGCAGAAAATCGATATTTCGTTAAAGATAAAGACAAAAACTATTATTCCGACGAAACATTAAGAATTGCGCAGAAATGAAAACGTTGAAAATTGACACTGGTTTGGTCTCAGTGACGTAGGTACAGTGGGAGCTGAGGCGAACTGGGGGATTCGGGCAAAATTGCTCGGAATTCGGGCAACAACGCCCCAAGATTCGGGCACAGCAATGTCAACGTTATGTTGGGTTTTTTGGGGGTTATTTTTTGGGGTTTTTTTGTGGTAATTTTTCGGGCAAGAAGGTCACAACCATACCTCCCCCAACGCCGAGGGTGTCGTGATTTGAATTTCGGGATTATAGTTGGGGTGGGGGTGGAAGGGGGCGATTGAATAGGGAAAAATGTCATGTTTCCATGTGTCAGTAAAACAAATGTTGGCTGTGAACGCACGTGTACACACACACACACACACACACACACACAAACATGTATATTGTACAGGCGTATACACAATGCTTTTCGTATATCAATTCTAGCCAGCAAAGATATCAGCAGAAACCAATTCCCGCAAAGGGAATAGATCTAATTATTATTAGTTCAACGAAATTAATTTTATTTTCCTCGGCCCTATCTTTGCGCATGCGCACAAAAAGGGTAATGACCAAATACCGTTAGATGAACAATTTCAGAAATATTTGCCGTAAAACGACCTCGTGCAGCCTGCGTGTAGCTTTCAAAGAACCATGTTATTTGTTCAGATTGACAAATCGTGACGAACCATTTCTAAACATGGCTGCAACGGAGTACGAAACGGCGGCGCATGTACCTAGCTTAATATAAATCATGACCATGTTTGTACAGACGGCGTCGTTTGATCGCATCTAACCGAAGTAAGTGGAGTTGATACGAATATAGCATGTGGCAATGTAATCTGGGTCTTTCGGACAAATTATCAGATCTCTCTTCAATCTATCAGATTTCAATAACGACATTAAAACAAGAACATTGCGTGTCGGGTCTCCAAACTTTTTAGGACATCGACCCCTTCGTGGCAACCTTGACCCCACATCTACCCCGTTAAAAAAATATGGAAAAAAGCATAATAATAACCATTAAGCAGACATGTGAAAAATCCATGTAATCTTTTAAAATAGTAGGGGATATCCCATTTCTTGTTTATATTTGTTGAAAATCGAAATCCAGAGCATATGACTCCGCAAACGGCTGTGTTAGGATAATCATAAAAATACATAAATCCCCTGCATAAATTGTGCACGAGATTCACATGAATCTGATTGAGATGCCTTTCGAAATTTATTTTCAAACTTGTCAGCCAGTGTAAATACATTTGATCTTTTTTCATAAAGAAACCATATGTGTGTGTATCGTTTGGAACTGAAATGGTTTTTTTGTCATGCGACGTCTGTCACGTAATGAACGTTTACGTGCTATTGCCATGTTGGAGGTTGGCACCATACGGAAGGCTGTGACACGAACTCTTATTGCGTCACAATGGGTGATAAGCAGATTGTGGTCAAGATACCGTCAGACGTAACACGTCAATGAAAGGCGTCGATCAGGTCGCCCTTGGGCGACAAGTGCCCAATCAGACTGTTTCATTCGAACAACAGCGTTAAGAAATCGTGTTCAAGCTGCTTCCCAGACGATCGTTTCGAGGCGAGCGGTTTGTCCAATCAGTGAAAACTAGCTTGTTAACTGTGAAGTTAAAAATCTTTGAATAAAAGATTTCAGTTTTGTGTTAAGAAGTTAATAATAGATTACGCCAGATGTGTTGAAGTGTTTTAAATAATAGATCACGAGGGCAACTGTCGCGAGTTGGGCAGATTTGAATGTTGGAGCATTCTCAATCGCCAGGACGCTTCCACACATTCTAAAATTAGGACAGGGGAACGGTTACGCGTATCTGCGCATGTGTTTAGTGGGGGGAGTGACTGGCTGGGGACGTTCACTTGGCCAGAGCTCAATGTCACTTGCGCAATCAATCTGTCTCCATCCGTCAAATACCCTGGACTCACTCCTATTCACGACGATCGTTTTGCGAGAATGGAAAGTCCCAAAAT
>JAUELE010049259.1:0-15831 GCA_031471655.1 Diodora aspera
TCAAATTACACTCACCGAAATCCAAGCATCCTTTTGATCAACTATGGCATAAAGACGTAAGGGAAAATATTTGAAATAATTTGGTATACTTTCTTTTGGACGTCAGTATATACTGTATTAAAAGAAGGGGGTATAAGAAGTGGGACAAAAACACGATCATTTATAATTATGATATTTCCCACCAATAACCAAGGATATCTTTCACCCATGACCTTATATAGTGAAATGAAATAGATCAATGTTTATTTTTCACAATTACATTTTCTAAATAGATTTAATAATATCGACATCAAGTACGTTCAGTTTTCAATAACTTCCTATTGTGTAAAACAATTCATATTTATATGGCTTGTGATGCTTGACTTAAATTCTAAATAGATACATTTTAAATGAATATAATATCGACATCAAGTTCGTTTTGTTTTCAATTACTTCCTTGTGTGTTAAACAATTCATATGGCTTGTGATATTTGACCCTTGCCCATAGCTAGGCTAATTGTGGATGACATTATTGAAAGATCATACAAAGCTAATATAGAGAAAACCTGAACTATGTTTACACTGTACTGAGTGACCAATGATACAAACTTGCATTTAACACAAAACATCATCTGAAGAAAGTTTTAAAATGGTCAATGTCCGGGAGTCAAATTATTAATCAAATCACAATAATATAAGATAAGTCTTTATTAAGATAAGATAAGTCTTTATTATATATCTTATCTTAATAAAGACTTACCTTATATTTTGCGTTGTCGACTACAACCAGGACATGGGTGAAGTGGACGGATCCAACTCGCAGCTGCCAATCGAAGTGTGCGGAAGAAGAGAGGAGAGAAAGAAAGGAGGAAAGAAAAGAAAAGAGGAGGATGAAGAAAGAAAAGAAACGCCACGAGTTCATACCCACAATGATATCAGTTTGTAAATGAGGTTAAACTACGTGTGTGGTGTTCACAGATGTTAATCTATCCCCTACCTGTTTCTGTGTTTGAAGCCTGGTGACTGTCTATGGTAGTGGGCGGCGGATGTTTAGATTCACCGTGATGATTCACAATTTATGACGAAATATGAGGTGAACGTATCTATATAGGTCCTCGTGTTGGTTCGAAGGGACACCCACGGAGTTTCAAGGACCTACGCCCATTTCGTTCTAAAGATGAGGAAAGGGGGATAGAGGGGGCGGATGGAGAGGAGGAGAAAGAGAAGAAAGAGGGAGGGGAAGTTGACGGAAGAGATTGAAGAAAGGAGGAGGATTACGAAAGAAAAGAAAGAAAGTAGGAGGATGAAGAAAGACAAGAAAGAAAGGATGAAGAAAGAAAAGAGAGGATGAAGAAAGAAAAGAAAGAAAGGATGAAAAAAGCAAAGAAAGGATGAAGAAAGAAAAGAAAGGATGAAGAAAGAAAAGAGAGGATGAAGAAAGAAAAGAAAGAAAGGATGAAAAATGCAAAGAAAGGATGAAGGAAGAAAAGAAAGGATGAAGAAAGAAAAGGGGGAAGATGAAGATAGAAAAGAAAGAAAGGAGGAAATAAAAGAAAAGAGAGGATGAAGAAAAAAGGAAAGAAAAGAGGAGAATGAAGAAATAAAAGAAGAAGAAAGAAAAGATGAAGAAAGAAAAGAAACGAGAAGGATGAAGAAAGAAAGAAAAGAAAGGAGGAGAGAAGAAAAGAAAAGAGAGGATGAAGAAAGAAAAGAAAGGATGAAGGAAGAAAAGAAGAGGATGAAGGAAGAAAAGGAAGAAAGGAGCAGGATGAAGCAAGAAAAGGACGAAAGAAAGATGACGAAGAAAGAAAATGAAGAATGAAAGAAGACGGAGAAAGAAAAGAAAGAAAGGAGGATGAAGAAAGGAAAGAAAAGACAATGAAAAAAGAAATATATGAGGATGAAGAAAGAAAAGGAAGGAAAGAGGATGCGGATACAAAGATAAAGAACAAAAAGGAGGAGAAAGAGGATGAAGAGAAGAAAATAGGATAATGAAGACACGAAACGTAGGAAAGCAAGAAGATCAAGAACAAACAAAAAAAGAAAAAGAGGATGGGGAGGATCACAAGTAAGCAAGGGATATGAATTTAAGAGAGGCAGGAGGCAAACATGAAGGAGAAAAATGAGAGACGAGTAAATGATAACAGGAAAAAATGTTGAGAGAAAGGGGGCGAGGAGAAGTATACAGACAAGGAAAAGATAGAAGGAAGAGAGTAGGGAGGATAAGGAAAGCAAGACGAATAGAGGGAGGAGGATATGGATGGGTACCCGCGTCCCGGATATGTACACATCATGATTCCAAAATAGAAACAAATGTAATTTCCAGATAACAGGGTATTGATAAGAAAGGACTCCTACTTTTACTTATCGTTAACCTTTCTTCCATCTCATGATCACTGTGCATGTGAAGAATTTATGGCTTTTTCGGTGGAAATACTTATTCGTGCTTTCCGAGGAAACAGGTTGAAAATTAAAGGATATGCTCTGTTTCAGAAGAAACACCTACATGTAGACATTCGTACTCCAAGTAGGATATTTCGGGCCTTACATAGGAAGGCCGACGGGGTAACGCGATCAACATCTGACTTAGGTCTCATGTTCAAATCCCGACAGAGAAGTTTACAATCTCTGCGGAACCTAATCTTGTTACACAGTAATGACCGACTCTGATTAAAAACTATTCTTGGTCAGTCAATATTAGTTTCACTGCATCATAATATCCAAAATTAATTTGAGTTTTCCTCCTCAAAAAAGCCTACCGTGTCTAGAACCAGCAAATCTAGAAAGGACACGAAGAATACACTCAAGATGCATGACTCAAGGTGAAAAGGTTCAAGATACAAGTCTCAGTATGCATGACTCAAGATGCACGGCTCAAGATACATGGCTCAAGGTGAAATTCTCGAGATGTAAAACTCGAGATGCAAAGGCTCAAGATGCAACACTCAAGAACCAGCACTCAACACGCAAGGCTCAAGATGCAAGGCCCAATATGCAAAGGCTCAAGATTGATGACTCAAGATGCAAGACTCGAGATGCATGCCTCAAGATGCACAGGCTCAAGATGCATGCTGCAAGACTCAATGCCTAAAATACAAGGCTCGAGATGCATGACTCAAGACACAAAGCCCAAAATGCAAGACCTTAGATGCATGCCTCAAGATGCAAGGCTCGAGATGCATGCCTCAATGTGCAAGGCCTGGAATGCATGCCTCAAGATGCAAAGGCTCAAGAAGCCAGGCTCAAGATGCATGACTCAAGACACAAGGTCCAAGATGCAAGGCTCAAGATGCAACACTCAAAATGCATAATTCACGAAGCATGATTCAAGATGCAAGGCTCAAGATGCAAGACTCGAGATGCATGACACTAGACGCACAGCCCAAGATGCAAGACTCAAGATTGGCAAAGCTGCATATCGAAACCAGAGCGCCAATAGAGACAAACTGGACACGATGCAATTATCTGGATGCAGTCTGATTTCAAATCTGTGTAATACTCTAAATGCATGATCATTTGCTCCCGTCTTGAAAACCCCAATTCCAAGGCGCTTAATCTGTCTATAGCCCACCCGAAAACCGGCTAATCCATTCTAATCCATGCCCCAAGGGCACATAGCAATTATCACCCAGGCCATAGGGACAATGTTAATACATAGCATTCTCCGCTCTCTCGAGAGAAACACCCAAGCTGCGTAATTAGCTGCTAGAAAATTAATATTCATAATGAGAACACTTCCCGCCGCTTACAGAATTACACCTTGGTAAACAAGGCAACTGTTGAGCGACGCTACCTGCCCATGGGGACACCTGTTACATTAAATGTGTCCTAGTGTGAGGCAGAGTGAACCTTTGAAAGCCTGACAAAATGTCACCCATCCAACTACTATTCACGCTCGAGATCACAGCACAAAATGTCCTAGCAGCACAACGGAAACAATTGTTCCAGGAATTCTTTCCAATTATCATTGCTGGCTGCTGTTTAATAATGGGCGTCTTCTCGTGGGTTGAGACCTTGATCACACGCTATTGTTCCCTTGAGGGTGATCCAAACCTGACTGGGCAGTTGTTGGAAAAAAAATAACGGGACGGACGAACCGTAACGAGGCTGACAAATACGCGATAACCGTCAGAATCCGAAATCTGTTACCCGTAAACCTCAGGGGTTTCATTCATCTGGAACCAGTCTTCCGTAGCGCAAACGACAAAATGCAAAACTAGGACTTGTCTACCTTATCAACTGATAGCTGACACCTTTATATCAAACCTGTCCTGAACCAATATAACGTGTGTGAGATTTGACGTCAGATTAAACCCTTTTAACGTCATACAAATAAGAAAAATAAAATAGAATTTAAAATTTGCATGGATATAGATCTGGATAGTTGTATATTTAGTGATAACTGAAATGAATCTGGACAAAATATAAGCTCCAAAACTTTTGTATTGAAGCGGCTGACCTTACTTCAATGCAAGATATTGTGATGTAAAAAAAATAGCGGTAGCGTTATAACGAGGTTTGTATGTATCTGTGTATACGTATATGCATCTGAGAAACCTAGTGTGCACACAATGGAGTGTCTGTCATCAGCTATGACGAACCCCTTACATGCATTATTGGGAAAGGAATGTTTACCTATCTAGGGCGTTGAATCTCTCAGTTCTATGTCGCATGCATATATATATGTATCTATAAAACAATAATGCTCTCGACAAAACCCCAAGAATCGACGTTTTAAGTAAATGTTGACTTCCTCAGGAATATATATATACTGCTATGAGGAAATATATATACGGTAAAACTTCTAAAAGTTAAAACCAAAAAAAAAAAATAGTTACTTTTGATGTGTTGAATTTTTTTTTTAATTAGTGGTCTTTGATCAAGTTAAAATTCAAACATTGGGAAATTGTCACACAAAAATAAGTGAACCATTTTGGAAACTGCTGAAGAGTAACAATCACCATTTTGTGATTTTTTACCGCATATATACTGCCGGGCAAAAGAAACGATGCCAAATGATTTCCGTTATTTTTCTTCACGTCTTTCTGTCATAGCTGATCACAAGGATGCTAGGATTTCAACGAGTGTAATTTGATTGACATCATATCGTTGATAAAACTTTCTAAATCTTGAAGTGATATCTCTTGCATATTTAACGCAATTGTGAATTTATTCAGTAGTCTCTCAACATCTTGGTATCGTTTCTTTTGCCAGGCAGTGTATAAGTCAGGTATTACTGTTTTAGCTTATTTCTTCAAACTGTGCTCTGTTGTAAACGGATTTGACACTTGGAAAAAAGTTAATATTGAATCCTTTTTAGATCAAAACATAAAACTATTATTACGAAATTCAACTTAATTTTCTTCGTGGAAGTGTGTACATAAAATGAAAAATAATAATAATTTGAGAAAACGACTGCAATATTTTCCGATAGAATGGTCCATGCATGTGCGGATAAATACAAAAATAGATGAAAACTGAAATGAACCAACGTACTTAAGATATTGCTCAAAATTAATTGCTCAACAAAATTGCTGAAATTTAATTTTTGTAAAATGAAAGAAAAACAATAACAATTTAAAAGACATATTTGGCAGTTATTAAATTCAAGCGCAACATAATTATCATAAAATAAGATTTTACAAAATGAAAGTATTCTTTCATGAAAGAAAAAGATTAGAAATAATCAAAGAAACTCATATCTGAAGAAATACATTCTTCATCATTCAGAACCAAATTAATCCCACTAATGTTTAATATAGAAATATTGGCTGAATTATACGCACATTAATTAGAACTTTGATGAAGTGTTGTAGTCTTGGCTGCCGAGGAAGATGACTCTGGACGTTGTATTTGTGTAGTTGTCGTTGTTGGCGAGAGACCAGTTGGAGTAGAATGTCGGCCCTAATCGGACATCGTCTTCAATTTCAATTCGCTCGCTCTTTGAAAATCATTTCATTACTTTCCTACTTGATTGTGTTTGGTCATTCGCCAGAGGAAACGATTAATTAGCTGTAGTAAGAAGTATAATTGCTTATCTATTTTATTAGCGCGATTTTGTATGAGCAATGAAATAAAGTGCAGATCAAGTTATGATGGCAGTCAATATATGTTATAGTCAAGTCATATCTGTAGTAGCCAATTAAAAATGTTCGGTCACATTACATCGCCAACAATCAGGGATGAATGCTTTAAATCAGAAGCTTCACATTTTGATGGTCATTAAAGATCATCTTCAACAATCTTAATGATTTGTTATAGAGATCTCTGAACGACTTCAGAGCACTGGGAACCCTTCGTGTTAGAAGTCAATTGTAAATGTGTTTAACGGAGCAGATATTTTCCGATCATTTTCCGCATCCCAATAGTTCGAAATTACTCGTGCAGAATCGTTGTCGTAATATTTCCCCTTGACAGAGCTGACTTCAAAACAATGAAGCTGTTATTTCATTCCACATAACATCTTAATCTATTAAAGTAAACTTTCCATGAAAGAGTAATATAATACTAGTATAATAAAATGATAGCACAACGCATTGCCCATTGGCATATAGAACAAATATACAAATGTAGAAGTTACTGTACTGTATGTAATGTCCTCGTGTCTTCTGTTGTTCAAAGGCCGAGTATAAGTTACACGAGAGTAAAGATCGTATTTTCACAGGTGTAATATTATATCTCAGAAGCGTTATTGATCAGTTTATTCCTAGTCGTGAAGCTGTTATCTATTTTAAATTAAAAAACCGTGGCATCATTAGGATTAAACAGAACACGATGTCTACTGAACTGAAAACCCTGCAATGTCTGATTATGATAAAAAAAACAAAACAACACACATCTATGAGAAATGCCATTGATTTCAACAATTTGAACACAGAAATGAAAGCGGTGAACTGGCGTTTTTGTATGGTTTAAGAACAATGCTTGTCTTGAGATAAAGACAAAGAAATAAATGTGTCTATTTACATGTATGTGAACGGAACGACCGGACCAGAGAAAAAGAAACGAAGACGAGATTATAAAAAACACTTCGAAATGATAATTGTGTTTTTTTACGCTTAACAGCACCTTTCTGTTGAAACCAGTTTTTGCAGTTCTGCTAAAATAAACTATACTTGTCAACTTAAGGAGAACTGTGTTTTTGGATTTTTTCATGTTTATTGCTGGCTAAAACAAGTAAATGACTTTTAGTAATGGTTCACTGCGAGCTCACTATGTATGAATTGCTATAAAAGATAAAGTAGTCGTGTTAATCAAAATGATGTCAGCATTTCTAGACTTTTGTGTTAAAAGAAAATATGTTGCTATATAAGAAGAAACATACCATCCACTTGAGTGTATACATCACATTTTCATGATACGGGGGGGGGGGGGAGGGGTACATAATTTACATCTTTTGAAAGTGCAACAGATAGGTAGAAAATATATATACATGGCGCCATGTAGAAATCTCTAAGGACGTTTACATAGAAATTCACAATTAATTCTAAAAGAATTAAAAAACCGATTAACCTACTTATAAGTAACTTTACAGAGGTGTAATTGGAAGCACAACATATTCTAATGTTCACACTCAGCAGAAATTCTGCCAAATTTGTGCAGTTTTGTCATGAATTATTCTGGCAAAGTTGCACTTCGGTGTCCAGGGCAGCGCTCAGTTTCGGATCAGATGTTACACAGGAAGTTTTAACATTAGATGCTTACCTTGCAGGACTGAAAAAGAAAGATGGCGTCAAAAGACGGAAATTGGGCCGCAATCCCAGAGTTCCCTTCACACAGCACCAAGTAGCAGTACTTGAAGAAAAGTTCCGACGAACACACTACCTTAGCAGCATGGACGTCGCTGAACTATCGACAGCTCTCAACCTCTCTGACAATAGGGTAAGTCAGACTTAGGAGTGTATTTGAATAGGGCCAAGAAAAGATGTGTGTTTCCGGTAACGTGACTGACCCCAGTTTAAAACCGCCGACCTAAATCTTTTTCGGAACTTCTGTTCAAGAAGCAATGATCAATTTGTAATTTTGTATATATAATTCTCACTTTGCAACATAAACCTTACAAAATGAGGGTATTTTGTACAAAAGGTTCATGGAATACCGGTAGAGAGCACAAAGTATTAAATAGTTTTGAAAATTGGCATTTTAATATAAATAGCTAGGTGCCCATCTACTTCTCCCCCAAAATAAAATAAATTTAAACAAACAAAATAGAAATAAATAAATAAATAATTCAAAAACATAAAACACATAAACTAATAATACTTTTAGAAAACAAACTAACAATAAAACCGACTTACCGTCCCAACTTTGAAATCTCATGTAATTGGAAACACATAATTTCTTTTGCATTTTAGCCTTAAGGTCTTTCTGTGCCATCACACTGTGGAACTCTCTTCCCCCAGCACTAAAGACATCTCTCTCTCCCTTTCTGCGTTCAAGTCAAACTTGATAACATACCTATTCCAGAAGTACTACTTTTGATTTTGACTCCGCGGTGATTTCACTTGCTTATAGTGACCTAGGACCATGATGAGAAGTTTTCAGATTAATGAGTCCTTTTTAGGTCTTCATAACAAATCGTAAGCGCGATATAAACATATTCAACGGTTGGTAATACATGTACTGTCCTCCGTGCTTCTATATATTGGTTGTAAAATTGTAATAGACCCAAATGTCTTATAATATTAATAGTGTCAGAAAGATTGACAAATCTTGTCTGTAGTAATTGCGCAGAATCGGGAGAAGCAGGGGAACAACTAACGCTTTTGGACAGTTGAAAGATACCACTGTCAAAGTTTCTTATAGAGAAATATTAATTTTATATATCTTGATTAAAATATGATTATACTACAATGCGAAAATTTTGTCTGAAGACCTTGGAGTTTTCAATTTTACTTTCTATTTGTTAATTGCATTTTCACTCAAATATGAACTATTGTTCTGGACTACTCAAAAGAAGTTAAGGATCAAACCTGATCTAAGCATAAACTGATACAACAGATTGGGCTGTTTGAAGGTTTGCCGGAACTGACCATATAAGCATTATTTTAGAAAGTGTTGTTATGCATTCTGGTTACAACTGAAATTTTCCGGTGAAAATTTCATACTGAGGGTTACTGAATTTTTGGAGAAAAAAGTGCTTCACGTGACATATTCCTCGAAATCTGAATTTCATGATGTATGGGCACATGTAGCATTTGCACTTGTTGTTCATTATTGCCACTTTAAACATGCACGAAACGGGATGTGACATGGACGCCAACATGTTATCATGTGGATTGTGGATGCACCGCTTCTTGTTAATTAACATATTGTTATCACTATGTTTGACGTTAACTTCTTTTTAGTGGTGTATATAATATATATTTCAGACTTACTGCATAGCAACATTTCCTGTGACTATTTAACACTCTGGTTTTCATTAAGTATAATGAAAATCGAAGATTGTTTGCAATAGTCGGTGTAATTAAAGTGAAAACTAAGGTAAACGTTTTACTTTTATAACTCTATTAAACTAAAGTGAATTTAATACATTTGAAATTAACTTAGTATATATCAACTTGAATCTGTTGATAAGAGTAATAATTATTGCCTTATATATTAATACCACCTCGCCTAAGTAGTAATTTTACATGAAGAAATGGGAGATGGAAATACTTTCGTGGATCATCACGAGTCTTAACCTTATTTGGTTCCGATGTCCATCTTCAAAGAGTTATATTGATGACATGGATCTGTAACATTCAGCTTAGTAAAGAAAACGTTTGACATAGTGTAGCTTGAAGGTTAATAATATGCAATGGCATCATGTCCATCTGGTCCTTGAGCTGACCAAAGCATATAAATAAAGGCTTCTTTACAATGTGTGGATTAACTTAGCACAAAGCGATTATGAATACCATGAAGCAAGGATTGAATTTTATGACTTAAACCTTTTAACATCTTATTTCAGGGCTCTGTTGTTTTGGGCGTAGAGTGTATTACACTTACTGGCGTTGTTACGCTGTAACTGCACAATCTTAGATTTCAGAAAATAGCTTTTCTTAACATTGTGTGTTTCTTAATCCCCAAATTAAAAGTGTTTTTGTAGTGTTTGACTTGCATTGGTGTGTTATAGACACATATATACGGATCAATACTTTTCGATCAGCGGTTCCTAGCAGGTGGTCCAAGGTGTGCGCAATGGGATTTTTTAGGTCAGGCTAAGGTGCATTAAATTTTTTAACGATTTTTGGAATGAAAACGAATATTTTTTTCTTTCTTTGACTTGTAAGGCATAACAAAAATTTGGTTTCTTCCTATACACGCTTTTCCTTTCGTAAATTTCTTTAAGTCAAAATGTGACCTTAAAATCCGGGGTGCGAGAATTATTACCGAGTTGGGGTGCGCTGATGTAGAGGTACGAAGGCATGGGTGTAAATCGGTTCTGAACAGAACGTTTTCGCTTTCCAAAATATTACTACGCACATGTAAGCATTTTCTATACGTGGAAACTGACATATGAAAAATATGACTTTCCAAAATCTACTTTGTAGTTTAGGTAATAACCAGAAAATGAGGATGCATTTCACTACCTGTTATGATCTCACTTCAATCAGTTAAGAGAGAATTTTCTTCAAACATATTTTCGTGTGAATCCAAATAAAATGCATGTATCACGTTTCTTATTTAGGAAAGGTACGCACAGAAGTGCAATAAAAGAATTATGAAACTATTCGTGAATATTAAACGCCTTTGAATAATATGAGATGAGTAATGTATTTCCATCCATGCACGACTTGCACAAAATATCACACGATCTGTAAATCATGACGTTTTCATGATTTTGCGTTCCATATTTCCCCCAACGACTGACTAATTTGGTATTGTAGACAAATATGGATAGAGACATTAACGTGGTGTTCTGGTTTATTATTGCTTACCATCATCGAAATCACTCCTATTCATGACGATCGTTTCAAACAGGGCATTTGACCAATCAGTGAAGCTTCCATAGCTAAAGCTTGCGTCCAATCATGTGTCGCGTCTCTCCTAACACTCGGCGAAGTAAAGGACGTTATGTGTTTAAATTTATCAAGAGTTACCTCTCGTGCAGTGAATGCGACATGCTTGCAGGAAAGCGAGTTTGCATTGTTTGCATTATGAAGTAACAAGAATATTTTCAGAACTCTTTACGGTTTAGCAGCAAAACTGTGTAATTTCCTTTATTGCTTGTACAGCGACTCAATGTTCCAGTGAGGTGTGACACAATAGGCGTAATCAGGTTCCCACTAACGTTAGTTTGACATTTGAAATATTACCTGGTGTGTTCCCTTCCCTCAATTGTAATCACAGATACTATTGTCCACACAACGTCACACAATTAAACACAGTTATTACACATGAGGTCGATATCATTCTTGGTCACGACTGTTATTCATTAGGCAGGTGAAATTAATTTAAATGCAAACTTTGTACCTTAATTTTAATTTTGTAAAGTTATTTAATCTTAAAGTTAATCTTACGCAGTCACAATACGGATCGAGATTGAAGTTTTTGGTTCATTAGTTTATTACATTGCGTTTTATGTGTTTTTGCGTTTGTGCTGAGGGAATTTGAAAAGGTTTTGACATTTAGAAAGAGGTGTTCTGTGTTATATGTAGCTTTATACAGAATCCATCACTGACAAATATAACAAGCCTGATTAACAAGCGTGTGATATTCTATAATGCTGCTAGTTGACGCCAATGTTCTGACTTTTATAATATTTTCAAAGTTCCAATACATTTTCCCCACAGGCATACGGGGAATCAGACAATACTTCACTTTTATATTAAATATTTAATAATTATCCAAAGTCGAGTTTGGTATTTTAAGACGATACTGACATTTCAGAAGGAATAAAGTTGCTATGAATTGATGAGCTGTCACCGGTAACCGTTTTTACCTGGGGTAATAACATTTAATCAAATCGCAGATCATCTTCATCAGACGACCGGCATTTATCTATTACTTGCGGTAATCTCTTCGTTCCAAAGAGAAGCATAATGTTATGACAATATTAACTATTTGAGAACTTCACCATCGCGGTTTGAAACCTTACGGAACTAATACACGACGTCATCGGCAACACTGTATATGTCATACGAGTCCAAATGTAACAAAGTGTTTGCAGAAAGACATTTATGCTTTACATTAACTTTTATTATTGAAAAACTGATCCTTTCTCGGGGCGATATTGCGCAGATATTTATCAATTATCCGCTAGATTATAAGCTGGTATAGCGACAGACTCAGTTTACTTCAAACTTTTTATACCTGGCAAAGTCTTTCTTACTAATGAAAGTCCTAAACAACAAAGAACGAAACCTGAAAATGATGCTTGCGTTTATAAGTCGTGGGGAGTTATATAGAAATGAATATTGTACTTGAATCAATTACAGACTGATTTACCCTGGAGACTATAACAAAACAAACTTCGATCAAGACAAGACAAGGCTCATATTATGACGTACGGCAAACATGTACAAGTGCACAAAGCTGTTTGTAATAAAAACTTCAGAACTCTGTGCATGTGAATTTGTGGATATCTGAATACAAATGTGATATATATTGGACTACTTTGTTCCATACTCATACCATTCTATTAAAGAACATTATAACAGATATAGTTTAACATTTAAGTGCAAAAATTCATGGATACCATACAAAACATTCCAAAAGTCCTCAGAAATCACGCAGTGTGAATGTTTGTTGAGAGTTGTTTGCATGAACCGCACAATTTGGGACGATCAGATGACGTCATGTCAACAGCGGACTACAGAACACAATGTCACCATCTTTGAAAAGGTTTGTCAAAAATTCAAACAAACGTGTTACATTATTAATCATTTAAGAAATAATTCTCCCGTACCAGCAAACATAAACATATTGATTGTAACGTTTCTTGTTGACCCTTTGTTTGAACATGGAACATATGTCCAGGGCAGAGTTTCGCCTGCACGTGCATGTTTGTACACTAGTGTCACAAGTCAAACACGCCAGATTGAAGGGCGTGTTTTAGGGCTGTCATGGACTGTGGGACGTGGTCAGAGCTTAGCTGCACGCCGTAGGGTGTGTCAAGTCAAGTTAGGTTCAGGCCAGATGGACCTCAAGGAATGTAATCAGTTGATACCTGTCATTAGTCCTTCCTTTATATAGTTTATGTTACCTGTGGAAGACAGGGCAAACGGTGACGAAGACGATGATTATGCTGACGATGTCCCAAAATCCGGATCATGTTTGGTAAAGATTTATTTAAAAATCGTCATGACAAAACGTATAAACCAAGTCAGATTCTTTTCACATCTTTTTATATCAAACACAATGAACATTGGTTAGTACGCGCTCTTTGTGATATCCTGTCGCACAACATTATTACTTATCATTACGTACAGGACAGCCTTGCTGTGTCACACCTGATGATGTTTGGTAAATGCTAAAGGTCGTGGGAAACATTTTTTGTTGATGTGAAATCACCAGTGAAAATCTAACTCAAACCATCCTCAAACACTAGCAATGTTGCGCCGTGTTTGGAACTGGAACAAGATAGTCTCCTTATAATGACAGGAACCCTCTGCCAAAATGCGGTTCATTGTAATGTTACAATAAATCCAAGAAGTGTACCGATCCATTCTTCGTCCATCTGTCTACTTGCCATTAACACGGCCTACCTGTGTATTTCAGTTTACCTGTGGTTGTAAAGGAGGGTTAGTGTTAATTTGTCATGGAGCATAATAAACCTGTCATCAGGCCCACATGTGGTCTTAGCATTTGTCTCAACTTTGTTTGGTCTCCCACAATCCACCATTCCTCCCTGCCCACCCAGCCTGCCCCTTGTCCGTCCCGGCTCGGAGTTCCTCGATTGCCGTCAATGCCCGCAGCGCGGACTGGGGTATAATTAGTTTCAGCAGAAGAGAATCCAGTGTCTAATATTATCTTGTATCATTTTAATTCCTCACTAGCAATCTTCATCTTGTGATTATCTCCCAGGCGAGACGCGCGGGTAATCTTACCTGGACGGTCGACTCGCGTGTACTACTACTTCCATCTGCGTACGCAGGATACATTACATCCTGACTCGCAAAGCTATTAATGGCCTCCTAATCTCTGATAAAGTCGCCTCCAAACAAATCTCGCTCTTTGATTCTAGTGTAACATTTAAACACCAGTCTTTGAAACATCTATCATTAATTTTGGTTAGATTTGTTTAGGAAACTAATTTAACCCAAGGTTGGTGTCGACGCCGCGCTCTTTGTTTCTTTGGGCGCAGGTGGGCGCGGGGCGCCTTGTCTTTTTAACCAGCCAGTAGCACTGACTTTAGTACAAATGTCAGGTATGGGGAGTTGCATTACTTTCTTTGCGGTTTGGTTGCGCGGAGTTACACCTTACAAAGAGGCCGACCGGATATAGATTTCAGCCCGCTCCATAAGGGCCGGAGTAACTCGTCAGTGTCAAATTAGCACTAAAATGTGACTCTAAGTAGCTTACTAATGGCCGCATTAGTTCTAATCCCGTTTCAAACACGCGTCTTCTTAGTAACATTATGAAATCATAAACTACTACAAAATACTTAAGTGTTATGAATCCACGAACTGAGCTTATTAGTTTGATCTAACAATCTTAATGTCAGTTACTACTTTGTTATCAGACTTGCCTCGAGGGCAGTTAAATGGTTATGTGTCTCACCATCTTCAGGCACGCTGAAACCATGGCAAATATTCATGTATGGACATATTTAATGCATATACAGTATTTAAAACTGATAATGGAATTTTATATGTGTAATTTAGTGTTTTCCAGGAGCCTTTGAGTTAACATCAAACTATAGTCTTAAAGATAAATAACCAGGGTAGCGTAGCCGGAAAGTAGATAGACGTTGGAAAAAATGTATTGGACCGGCGGACGAGGGCATACCGACTATACCTTATTATACCTTGATTTGGTACTGCACATTTTCAGCATCAGTGACTGGGCCTGTTTGGACGCATGCGCATTATACTTATGTAATATTAACATAAATAACCGACAAGCCTCATACTCAGAGAACAGTTTATGTTAAACTCATATTATAAATGACGTGCTCACTTACCTCATTTGTTACAAGATGTCCGGCGGAACAAGATAGCTTGCGTTAATGAAAGATTGTCAGCTGTCTGTAGTAGTCTACTCGATTAACTTTATCGCGATTCGATTATTGTTGTATTGCAAATCATAAATCGTGCATCCATCATTTATGTTTAACTCATAATATCGCTCCGTAAATATTTCCAAGACATAATTACACCGATTTTATGTTGCCTTAATGTCAACCATACGATCAGATAACACATTTTGACAATTTAATAAATCCCTGATATTTCCAAGATTTAATATAACGTATTCTATAAGATAAATATGTAGGCTCGACGTTGATAGAGGGAAAAGACATTATTTGGTCCTTTTGAATACATCGACTACATCACATTAGTTTAAAGTCCATTAGATATTGGATCTACTTTTGAATTCAAAGGGTTCAATATAATCGGTGTTGATGTGGCTATTGCTCTTGTCGGAACAGCATACATATACACCAATGTACCTGCTATGGTCAGCGAGAAAATATTGAACAGGAAACAAAAACGAAAAACGTCTTTAGTTCAAGAGATGATAGGCTGGCATGATCAGGGTGTATATTGACGTCCAAAGGAAACTACTAAAAGTTTAAGTGACGATTGAAAAAAAAACAAAAATATTTTCCGAAATATTTATTGTAGAGAGTTTTGTTTCAACACAATGCTAAAGAATGAAACATAGGAAAGTAAGAACAGTTTTAATGAACAAAGACACAAGAAC
>JAUELE010049370.1:0-15819 GCA_031471655.1 Diodora aspera
GTTTCGTCTAATTGTGACCGTTTCGTCCAATCGCATGTCATCGTTATGGCGTATCACCGTTTTAGCCAGTTCCATATAGTTGTCGGCGATATAGCCTCCCTTCGGGAGGCAAAAGCCGACGTTAAATAAGCTGACTTTTAACTGTAAGCCAGTTCCATATTTGCTTATACGAATACAATCTTCCAAATGCAATGCGCAATCTATTTTTAGCGTTAGACTAAGCCCTTTTCTTTCTGTCTCAATTAGTGTAAAATGTTTGTGTAAAAAATCGGCAAAAATACAGCACGGTATTATATTACTCGATTAACAGAAAACACAAGCTCTGAACATAGACTGGCGTACCTGCATCTCTGATCATGTTCCTTTAATGCTAAATGTATGTACCTATACCATATACGTGCGTGTATTTGAAAGAATAATTTTAAAAAACTTGAGTAGTGCCCCTTTAAAGGCATGCCGTTTGTGGAGGAACTTCAGTGTGAGTTCTGATTTCTTCGAAAATTTCAATTAGAATTTTAAGTCGAAAAAAATCTAGAGAGTGAAGCACGTTCTCCACTGTGACATTTTCGACTTGAATAATTGAAGCGTTAATCCGGACTTTATTAGTCATGGGTGTGTCGCCATGGTGTGACCGTCACGAGAGATGACCTGTTTTCAAATCAAGCGTCATCAATATTTAAAATCTCATCCTTAACATGTCCACACGATCCTGCACGACATGCGACCCGGTTACTTTGGAGTGTCGGCTATACCAGAGTTACCTCCCTTAGCTTGGACTGCACGTTTCTTAATTGGAACCAGTGAATTGAACCGACCTGATAAAATTTATTATGTTACTGAAATGATCTATGTTTTTGGATATTTTGCTCACGTTGGGATATAGATTGCATGGTTTTAACTTTGAGTGTTGATAATGTTTTGGCAATTGTATATAGTCTTCAAATATTATGCTTTTTTAAGAATTAAAGCAGAGAAGGGAGATTATTTTTGTTTTAAGAAAAACGTGCCTTGTTTCCAGTTTGGTTTGGTTTGGTTGGGGGGGGCGCCAGAAATTCCCCGACGGGAGAGATGAGATCCCGACAGAGGGACTGAAATCTCAGACAAACGCACAAATGTTAAAAAAATGCAGTGAAATACACACATTTTCTCTGAACTTTTCTGCGACGAAATGCTATATTTTCCCCGACTAAGGTTCCCTAACAGTCCCCATGTTAGTGCCGCCCTTGGCTTGGTTCTGGCTCTGGTTCGCTTCAGCTTAGAGTTGTTGATTTTGATCTACTTTGATTTATGTATAACTGCATGTAACTTATGTTATGGCGTAGCCTACTATCGCGCTGAAAAATCTTCTAGCTTTATAGAAAAGTTAACGTGAGAGTTGTAATAACCTCCACAACAAAGACAGGGATTTGAGAAAGGTCAAAACACAAAACAGCAGCATAATTATACAACACGAACATTGAATCTGCTCGGGTGACAAAAAGGACAGAATCCATTTATTGTCTGTTTGTCTGATCTTCCAACCACTATCCCTCCCGCCCCCAACCCGGGCCCCAACCTCCCACAGGCATACACTCTCGAATACCCAAATAAACACACGCACATTGGAGAAATCCTCCTGTACATTCTTTCCAACGTCATTGCACATAACAGATTTTGTGTACATGGGACAGGTGGCGCTCCTGTGTTTCAGAGGAAGATATTTTTACTGTGAGCGTTAGAATTAAATTAGTCAAACTAGCTGGACCGGGTTCCAGACCTAGGTTGGACAAGAATTGGACAACACCTGAATTCAAACCAGTAATGGAATGTAAGTCGATACGCCCTCCACTGCGCTATCTGACGAATGAAATAATTGCACACCTTCCGACATGAAAATGACATTCTTGATTATTGCAAGAATGAATTAATATCAGAGAGTCGGTCGTGTTTTATTCAGGTCGGCAAGTGCACACCTGTCCTCACCTGGGACCATCAGCACCTCAAAGGTGCCGACTGTCGTCAGGGGCGACCTGGCTTTACATTAAGCCTAATTAAGTGTTTCCGTGATAAAAGTTTGATATATATGACCCTATGTGATGGCAGTCAACGCAGGATCGGTCGTACATAGGCCGAACGTAGAAGGCTTGACATGGGCTGTAGAGTTAAACGGGACCGACATACACTTCAGTTCTGAGGTATCCCAGCTAGTAAAGCATGGATGTCCGACATTAGCATCCCCCAACAATACCCCACCCCCTCCAATAATTGCCATCCCGATAACAGTACCCAGACAAATTGTCACCAACCCAGCACTGCCATTGGTCTACATGCAGTCAAGCTATCTAAATATCCTGACCATTCCCAAATTTCGTGTTGAAAAATTGCGTTATACACTTCAAACGGAAAGGCATTTTTCTGTATGTAAAGATGTCCCATGTTAACAACATATTAAAAGCTGCACACAGGCTTAAATCGAACCGGTAATGCTTCCGTCAAATCCTTTTACATGTATTTTAACTCTTGTACGTGAGGAACTAAATCTGACTTTTGCTTCTGATGTCATCTCCATGGCTATATTTTGCTTAGGTAGTAAATAACTTGACAAAGTAACGAAATTGACTGAGTGTCTTTTACCTTCAGATATTCACTGATTACACCAGCATGTATAACATATTACCATATAAAAAATAATTGATTTACTTTAGTGTGTCATACTAGCAGTAACACAATGATGTAGATAGACGTTTTTGTTATAACAAAATTTAATGACACAAGCCATAATTATGCTTTCGATTAACACGTATCTGTCCTGTTCTGAATAGACTCGTGTTTACATACGGCACTAGCAGTCATGATATGATTTACACATATGTTTAGAACCCGACTCATGTTTCATAATTATGACACCAGCAGTAATCATGGATTTGCATTTACATATACTTGTTCTGTGTAAACCCGACTCATGTTTACATATAGTCTGTCTCACAGACGCTGAATAACTAATTTTATCCAATGTCAGCCTACTACTGTGAGCACACACCCTCAGTTTAGCAAGTCTAGATAAGACTAAATTCAGCTGGAATTAAGCTTGTCTCTGGGCTGGTTTAGAATTGAAAAAAAATTATTACAGTTTACAATTGTATATTAAAATATTACATAACAACATTCCAGAGACTAATACAGTAGTTAGTATAGTTTACATATGACACTGGCATTTATAATGGATTTGCATTTACATATATGTGTCCAGTTTAGAACTCGACTCATGTTTATGTTTACATATGACACTAGCATTTATAATAGATTTGATTTAAACGCACGTGTCCTGTTTAGAACCCGACTCATGGTTACATAATATATGACACTAGCATTTATTATAGATATGATTTAACGTAATTGTCCTGTTTAGAACCCAAATCATGTTTACATAATATAAGACACTAGCATTTAGAATAGATGTGGTTTACATGAAGATGTCGTGTTTATAACTCGATTCATGTTTACATATGACACTAGCATTTATAATTGATATGATTTCAACGTACTTGTCCTGTTTAGAACCCGAATCATGTTTACATAATATATGACACTACATTTATAATTGATATGATTTAACGTACTTGTCCTGTTTAGAACCCGACTAATATTTACATATGACGCCCTCAGTTATAATAGATATGATCTAAACGTACGTGTCCTGTTTAGAACCCAAATCATGTTTACATAATATATGACACTAGCATTTATAATAGATAGGATTTACACGTATTTGTCCTGTTTAGAACCCGACTCATGTTTACATATATGACACCATCAGTTATAATAGATATGATCCAAACGTACGTGTGCTGTTTAAACCAAACTATTGTTTACATGTGGAACTAGCAGTTATAATAGATATGATTTCAACGTACCTGCATTAGCATTTGCCTTTTAGAGTAATAGAGTGAAGAGCAATACCTCGTAACCTGGCTTGCAACCTTTAGTAAGCTCATACTGATCAACCCAGGCGCGTGTCATGGGAGAGGCAGGCTTGTGTGTGTGTGTTTTTTTGGCAAACTATAATGTTTTAAATTAAATATCAATACATGTCGTGCCCTGAACAATAAAGTACTGAACCGTGGCTGTAATTTATTTTGTGGCCCATTTTCCCAGGATTATACAGTGTGTGGTTTAAACCTGTTTAAACCTTCCACCTGTACACTGGTACCGGTACACTGTGGTTGTATAATGCTTCAGCTCTTCGAGACCGACTGGTTATGCTTTGTAAGCACTTCACTTTTTCCTAGTTTTTACAGTATATGAAGTCGATGCATTTGATAATGAATTTCTTCCCCACCCCTCTCTCACACACAGACACACCCACCCACACACCTTGGATGACTAGGGATGTGCAAAGGGCTCATTCTGAACAGTTTACCAACAAGTGTTACTTTCAACTTTCCTTGTGTGCAGGGTTAATAGAACCAGGAGGACCAATGTCCAGGACTTTCTTTTTTCATTTTAACCTTCTCTCCATATGACAGTCTGGAGAAGCAGATAAAAGTTCATATTTGTTTCTGGGAATTTTGAATTTCCAAGACTTTTCTTCTGTATTTGGAACTCCCAGGTCTGTGCCAGGATATCCAGTAGAAACCTAAGTACATCTCAGGCAGCTTTAAAAAAAATTCTGAAATCCAGTTGTTATCACCAGATTATCCTTCAATACCAACGCTGCATAATCGTTTCTGTTTCTTATATTTCTTTCTGGGAATTTTGAATTTCCAAGACTTTTCTTCTGCAGTTGGAACTCCCAGGTCTGTGCCAGGATATCCAGTAGAAACCTAAGTACAGTTCAGACAGCTTTAAAAAAATTCTGAAATCCAGTTTTTATCACTATCATCCTTTAAGACCAACGTTGCATAATCGTTTCTGTTTCATGTAACACTCCAAAACTACATTCAGAATTATGTGAATACACAGGATAATTCTGGTTTAAAATAAATCACAAATTCAAATGCTAGTTTTATGTAAACGTTTATTTCTAACCTGACCAGTAAAACCAGCCAAATTACTCATATAAATATCTTTGCCTCAACAATAAATACACAAATAAACATTGTATAGCTCAGAACTACGTGGTAATGTGACAAAAACAATTCTAGCTAAATTGAGCCATGCAAAATTTAACTTTACATTGTCTTACTTGAAGAACAAAACCCAACTATGATCTAATACTTTAAGGCCCTTGTGTAATAGTCTGTAAATATGTTCATATTTTTTCTTACTCGATGATGCATCATATTCAAAACGATTCAATAAACATTATGTTCAGATCCGAAGAACTATTATTATTGAATGCATATCAAAGTAAGTATTTCATTGAGAAATTCATTTACCACTTCACCTTGTAGGGAATATATTTAATATTCAAATTATTTCAACATAAACTGATTAGCATAGAGTGACAGACTATCACACAAGTTATGTTCTAAATCATCTGGCAAAATAATGCAATAAAGTTGTACCAACAGCACATCACCAAATCCTCAGATGCCTTTAACGGGAAGGCCAAAACACCAAAGAACCATAAAAGATGAATGGTCCACGGCTGAAAGACAGCGATGCATAGTCTCAGATTTAGCAGCCCAAAATTGTGTTTGTGACAAAAAGTTGCAGGCAAAATTAGTAAGTGTGTTCGAGAACATGGTGACCATCACACGAGTTAGTTAAACATATCAAGGTGAGATGTGTGTAATGTATGACGTTGGTTTCATTCAACTGGATTGATGTTTGAAGGGTTAAGGACAAGTAGAGCCATCCCGAGGAGATGGAGGAGGAGGAGGTGGAGAAGGAGGAGGAGGAAGAGCAAACCTTGCTACTGGACTAAAAGTATTCCACACTGGAATGTACTACCTTATCTAGGTCTGGCAAATCTTTTCAAAGAACAGAAATCTTTTCATGTAAAATTTGCAGATGCTACCTCTTTTAGAATGTGACTATGTCTTTTACTAGATATAGTTTACACTTATAACATGTTTTACAGGGATATAAAACTTCATTTTACCATAGACCATGAAGTTTGAACAGGCGCCTGATAAGACACAATCAATTATCATTGGTCACACTAACTTTTCAGTTAGTTTATCTCCACTTTTCAAAACTGTCCAAAATCAAGCAAGGCTTCTGTGTCCTAATAATTATTTAAAACTTGTTGAAAAGCACATTCTGTATTTTGAAAAATGCCAGCTCCAAATAAAAAGCAAACTTGATGACAGAATGATGTCTTCCTATACAAAGATAAAAAATAACTACATGATGATGATGTTCTACAAACTGGACCCCTGTAAAACCCTTGCTCTCATATACAAACACTTGTATCTATAACAGATAACACTACAGTCAAACAGTGACACAATTGGAAGTGCTAAAGCTTCTACAAGACTTGTCCAAAAGCCCTCCATTCCAGTTTTCTGTGTTCACAAGGTTCCATGTGTATCAATACAGTATTGCAAATCGTACCACCAGAAAAATACAAACAACCATTCACTTTAAAGTTTGTTAGAAATGACAAAAGTCTAAAAACAATTTTCATATTTTGGCTTTTAATATATTTTTTATATATATTTTGGCTTCAAATTGAAATTATTTGTACACAACTGTGAAAAAGAGTTCTTGCACTTTCCCCGAGTTCTGTTTTAAGTACTTGGCCTAACAACATGTTCTGCACTCAGTTGGTGAGGTTATGGTGATTTCACCAGTTTAGTATCAAGTCAATAAAAAACATTGCAAAATATCACATGGGAAAACAAACTATCGTTTGGCAAAACCTGGGAGGAAGTCAGTTAATTACTGATGAAACAGAATGACCCCAAACTTAACTGTGGTATGTACAGTTTTACACACACACACAGAGAAACCCTGACAACTACCTGGCCATTTAAGTCCAAAGAAACCTAAGACATTACTGTGAACTCCATCACACATTCAAAGTTGGCTGTTATCAAGCCCTGATTCAGGGAGGCTTGGACAGTAGCCCATCCCCCTTCAACGTCCAAGTTCAACCCACTTCGTGACTAAAATGACACTCTTGAATAGCTCTCAGCAATCAAAATTTGAAAATTTCATGTGCAAGGTTCTGCAGACCCCGTCAGAGGCTTTGTGTCTGCAGCAATGGCATGATCAGCCTTTGACCAACTAAATTTACCCCCACCCCTCCCCAACCTGTCAGTAACGTTGATCCCTGATTTAGCCCACACACTGAAACTTTTGTCTTTATTAATAGTAAGTCAAACCCAGATATCATTATTGATTGATTGGTGTTTTTGCATCGTTTTTGACAATCTTTCAGCCATATCATCACAGTCTCATCAACATCACGTCAGTGTCTGGGCTGAAAGAGGTGCCTAAGCGGGACTCAACAACCAAGGCTGGCAGATTGCTGGGCCGACACGCTACCCGCTGCACCATTCCATGCCCCCAGATATTGTGTGGAACAGGACTGCCAAATAGAAAGATGTTCAGACTGCTCTTGGAAGTACCAATGATTCTGAATTGCTCCGACTTATTCATAAATACTCATAATAAGTTGTTCATCAATGAATACCATTAACAAATTTCCAAAAACTTAATCTCCTGCAACATATCTTGTAAGAATATCAACGTGTTTTAACTTCATCCTAATTAAATAATAAACGTTATTCAAAGGTTTTGCAGATCTATTTGTACCATCATTGTAAATTTTGCCATGACAATTTTTTAAAAGGCAGATATTGTCAAACAGTGGCATGCTTCTGGTGTGTGAAAGAAATGTTTAAACAAAAAGGAAAATATAACAAAGGTGATGAAGACTTCATGAGACAAATTTTGGCAGGTCATAAGACGACATCAATGATTATATTTCATAAATACTGCCAGTCAACCTGGGTTAACACTAAACATCAAGGCCCGGGATTACAAAAGCTCGTATAATATTGTGCATAGATTCTAAGTGATTTGTAAAGGAAAATCCTTTTGATTTGGCATACACAAACTCCACAAGACACGTCACTTACATACACTTCACAAAAAGACTCAAAGTGTTTTTCAAAATTAAAACACAATATCTAACCAAAATTAGCACAACCATACAATGAATGTTATAAACATCATGACTATATATTAATTCAAATCATTTTGGTAATGACGCTTCCAAACTTTAACACCAAAGATTTATTTGATTAAGTAACTTTTTTTCATCTTGTTCTCTTGAAAATGTTTCCATTTGGACAGAGATGACAGAAAAACCGATTTAAATTTCAATAAATCCAAATATTCAATTACTTCCTAAATAAAATTTTATTAGTATTCCAATGATGTTTGTCACTAACCATATGAGATAACATAAATAGTAATTCAATTCAAAATACTCAGTTACAAACAACTGAAAATAAATTAATAAATACACAAATATGTATACACGTACATAAATACGACTAACATCTAACACAAATCTATTGCATTTGTGTTCAAACATTTGACAATGTTTTCGAAAGACCGTTTCCTTTCTTATGGCACAAATCATGCTGTTGTGAAAGTAATTATAATACTGTTCTATGGACCCTTGCTACAATATTCATAATCTTGTGTGATCTACTGCATAGAAATCATACAAAACAAAATCTCTCTAAAAATACTGTCAAACATAATTCAAACGGTTCTCATTTCGTTCCTTTACTACATGATTATTAACATTTTTATACAAATGTGAGGTAATTATTTTCAATAACTGAATATTGCACTGTGCGGCAAGTTGGTTTATTACAACATGCAAAATTATGCACAAATTTTACTAGTTAAAAAAGGTTTCAAAACTACATAAAAATTCATGCTTCGGGTTGAACATTTGACATATTCCTGAGTGAATGTAAGTTAAATAATATTAACACGCTGATAAACACTTGAGCACACAACTGCTAACTTGAATCACAAAAGCCAAACAACTGAACATGAAACAACTCCAACTAGGAGAAGTGGTACGAAAATATTGCTGTAAAACTGCAAATGTTAATCGTTTGCATTAGCACCATAAACAAGCAGTTGTGACTAATGTTTCCCACTCTCAAACTACTTAAAATAATTCAAGCATCACTCTGACAGGAACAGAACCATGGGGTCAAAGTAAAATGCAGATTAACTTCCAACTCAAACTTTCTATATGCTTACGGGATTATGCCTTAAGTACTACACTGAACCAAAAATTCAGTTTAAGAGGAAAGGTTGAGGATTAAAGATTAAGATTACCTCACGTGCTGCACCATGTGGGAAGAAAAACTTGTGATAGTTAAAGGCAGACATAATATCCATGTATGTACACTGATTTCCCCCCAAAAATTCAATCTCAAGTCCTACAATACTTATTTATACAGGAATTGCATATCCTGTAAAATGCATAACACTCTCTGTCATTCCAATAAACAAACCACAATTTTCCGTCTGGTAAAGCATGGATCTGAAACTGAGATTCTCAACCAAAGGCTTAAGTCACTACAAAGATTTAAATTCCAACAAAGGAAAGACAATTCTGGTTTAATTTGGCAAAACCTATTTGCATATACAGAAGTTAAATCATCAAGTGTTTAAAAAAGTCCAAAATTGCCCTGCATATGATCCCACTGATTCAAAGAAGCTGAGACTGCTCGAGCTTAAGGACACGACTAAAGATTCCTTAAAACTAGAAAGAGTCTAATTTCTTAATAAATATAACCATTCTAGTTACAAAGAATTCCACTACAGAACTGAGTTAGGTTTGAAAGGGTAATAACAAAATCTACCCGATCTATTGTACAACATACTCATGCTTCAACCATTATCTCGGGACAGAGGTCCTCACTCAAACCAAAGAAGGTCTCACTTGAACTCCCATCCACATCTTCATCACAGCTCATCAAACTGTGAACGAACAAAGATCACTACCTGTGCATATGTCATGTTAGTTGGCTTGGATGTGATTATCGGAGTAAAAAGCATAAAATCTCAGTAAAACTGCTCATATTGAGATCATCTACGAACATTGTATAAAATGCACAAAACAACATCTATGAACTGGGTAAGTGATCCATGAACGATGAAATGTATATATATCAACATATTAACTTGCTAAAACATGCATAGATATCAATAAATAAACAGTAAACCATTGCACATGTGGTATCGATATGCTGGCATATGGGGTTGCTCAACTGCAGCATTCTGTGCAACAATCAAGAAAATATACTCCTCTTCAGGTAGTACTGACATTAAAGTGGTATCAGATTATTTTATGCCTCAAATCAGGATATATATTTTCTTAGTTGGCATTGGAATGCTGCAACTAGCATCCCCAATAAAAAGATCAAAGATATAATACTGATAATTGTGTTTTTTGTCATGGATGACGTACAATATGGTCCATGCTAGCATACAAGGACACTCAGCTGGTCATGAAACAGACTGAAGAATCTGTCTTGGATATAAGTGTGACAACGTCTAATAACTATTGCTTTGATAAGTTCAGATGCCTTCACTGGAGTTTACTTTCAATGAAACAGGTCCATGAGTCCATTCACGGGTCTACAGTATAGTGTCTACTCATTCACACTACAGATTCACACTACATTTTCAGCCTGGAGTCCGTTATGGGTACTCCGGGGCTGGTGCACTGTCCTAGAAGTCCACTTACATGAGAGTAAGGCTTGATCTGGTCCACTGTACAGCAACAGAGACACTTTAACTAAGAGTCAAGAGGCACTGCTTGGGCATCTGCCCACTTCATGTCTAGTGCTGCTACCACAGACTGCTTATAAATGTCTACAGCTGAATTTGGTTCTAACCAGAGTGCAATCACTACTAAATGCACCTATGGTGGCTAAAGGCTCAATGTCCTCTATGAAAATTCAAATCTTGCTAATCAAGAAAGATGAACTGGATCATAGTTGAAAAGACACTGGTTACTCTAGTGCAAAAACGTGCTGCATATGTAAGAAGTGGTTAACAGGGACCACTGAAGACTAGACTGGCACTTGGCACTTGGGTCAAGAGACTCCATTCTTTTTCTCAACTGGCAGATGTCGATGCAGGCCATCATTCTGACTGTGACGATTTCGACTTTTCCTTGTGGAAAAAATCTTTTCACATCCATTGATGGTACACTGGTACATCTCTTTTGGATGAGCAGTTTCAAAGTGTTCTTTCAGAGCGAGATTATCTCGGAACTTAGATTCACAAATGTGGCAGAAGACTGATGCTTCGGAGTCATCACTACCAGCATTGCCATTGATGACAATCTCTCCTTCTTCAGGCTCATCATCTGAGTTGCATTCAGATCCAGCAGAACCAGATGCCGATGGAGACAGGTGGCCATTCCTCCGTGTTGTTTCATGCTCAACGAAGTCTGGACCATACAGACTCTGCAGAACATTGTTCCTTAGCTTCTGCATGTTGGTGACAGTATCATCGCCTTGGTCAACCCCTGACAGAAGTTTCTTATGGATACTTGCATTGGCTGCATGGCGATCTCGGCTTCGTCTGGAGGGAAACGTTGAAGTGCATCCTTCAATTGTGCATGAGTGAACAAGTTTAGTATGTGCATTTCTGTAGTGGATCTTTACACCAAACTGATTCTGGAACATTTTACCACAGGTCATGCATCTTCTTGGATTGTTCTTATCAATGGGTATTTCCAGATCATCTATGATGTGACCATTGGCTTGTGCATCAGCAGACAAGTCCAGCGAATCGTGATCTGATCTGCTTGGAGACGATGTAGGACTGACTTCATTGAGGGAATTAGTCTTTACATTATCCTCTGAAGTCATGTTGTTATTCTGATTGTGTGTATTGGTCAGGAGAGAAGCAATTTTCGGGAAGTTTATAGAGTTGCGTTTCCTGCTAAGTTGTTCCTTTAGTTCTTGATCATCAGGATGCTCGGGTTCACAGTGAATGCCATTACCGTAGCCAGTTTCTTCTGACATTTCATCTTCATCCTGTGGTACCTCTTCCTTGGCTTCTGATTTGATGCACTTTTCTTCAGGATGGCGATCTGATTCAGATGTGCCTTCCTTTCCAGATGCTCTTCTGTCTCGCCCTGTCAGAGATTTCCCTGCTGAAGGATCCTTGTCATCAGAATTGTCGTCCGACATTACATACATCTCATCATTCTGAGCACATCTTGTAGGGGCATTGCTCTTTCTTCGACTGCCACCTCTCTGCACACAGGTCTCCTGTTTGGTCTCATCATCTGGTGTTTCTTCCGCTTCTTCTGTCATATGATTGCTCAAGTCCTTGGGTTTGTCATCGTCGTCGTCTGATGACATGTCATCATCCTCCAGCCTTGGTCTTTTCTCAGGTGCATGGATGTATGCAAACTGACTATTCATGTCCACAAAAAATGCTGGATCCGCTCTCATTAGTCCAGTTGCATCCAGGGTACCTCTTGGGATCAGAGAAGGGGGAACAACCATTGTAGGCGGGCTGTTGATCATTCTTGAATTGGGGTCATCAAAACCTCTGGGAGAGTCATTTATGTCCTTGCGTTTTGAAGACATGTGAAGCTTTGGATTGGGATTGGCACTGTGTCTGTTTCGACTTCTCCGAGAACTGAACATCATATTGCAGCCTTCAACAGAGCATTTGTGCATCTCTTTCAAGTGGACAGCGCTGTAGTGAATTTTAAGGGCTCCCTTGTCACAAAACGTCTTATTACAGGCTGTACACAACACACGTTTCTTGCCATTTGGACCAATAAGGGCTTGTCCAAATCCTGCTGAAGGAGTCCAATGACGCTTTATTGGATTGTTGGACTTGCGAAGATGCCTCCCTTTACTGTCAAAATCTGGTGATCCAGGATCATCCTTGGTTGAATAGTCAATAGCCCCCAGAGAGTGATCATCATCGTTGCCAATGCTCACGTTAGAGTTGGTTGCTATGCTCTCGTTCCCATCTCCAATTCTGCTGGATATAACTGGGGAAGGAGCAGAGTGGACTGATGTTGGTGTAGAACAGAGATTCTGTGGACTGTCACTGATGGGTGATGAACTTGCTGCAGGTTTTTCAACAGAGCTGGGACTTGGATCTGGACTTATCTGATCTCGTCTGAACTCAAATGGTTGCATAGTTTGGAGTCTGCCTAGAGGTGAAACAGACGTGGAAGTTGGGTTTGAGGTAGCTATGCCCAAGGGCCGAATTTCTCTTGTTGGGGAATAGCTGGGCTGTAACAGAGGTGGGGTAAGAAGGCGACTCCCGGGAGGCAAAAGGGGAAGACGTCCAGCAAACAAAGGCCTGGCTTCATAAGGTCGTATAAGGCCTTGTGTTGTGGTAAGATTGCTACGCTCGATGAACTTCTTGATTTCTGACTCTGCCCGAGATGTCTGCTTGATGTAAAGGTCTTGTTTCTCCTTTGTGTCCTGAAGAATGATCTCCTGAGCGATAGCCTTTGTCTCCCCAAATCGCAGAAACTGCTGTAAAATGATGTGCTCCTCCTCTCGCGACGCAAGAGTCCATTTGTCCAACACACGCCCATTGGTGTCCTGAAACACACACGAAAACAAAAATTAATCGTAGCAGATGTATGTTAAAAACAGAACATAACAAAGATACTTTTGATTTCATCACTAAGAGAAAATCACTTGAGAAGATATGAATCATTTATAAAATCAGAGTCTTATAGTGTTTTTATAGCTACTAAAAAAGCCATTTGCACATCATCAGCCAAACCAAAAAAATGTGGTTCCGAATACACCTCTTAAAAATTTAGGTTTAAAAGGGAGGTTGGAATTATTTTAAAAATTACTTATTACCTAATAAATTATGAACTGCTAAGTCACAGTCCTCAAAGTGATTTATGCATGTCCCTCAAAATAAAAGAGTTGGCACGTTAATTTGCGGCTTGGTTGGGTAATCCGAACCACAACAAATGTTTTTTTAAGTTCTCAGGAAACTTCTGCATTGCAACATAATGTGTTTTATTTGGGATTACATTTCCTTGAAAAGTAGCTATTCTGCTACTGTTGTGGTTGCGTCCCTTATGAGATTCGAACCCATACCCTCAGGGTCAGGCACTCATCACCAGCACTAAAGATCAGCGATGTAGATAACTCAGCCACTGATACTTCGCTAAAAGTGAAGTCCAGCAACTGATTTTTCTACATAGTTGATATACAGTACCCCCCTACAGAGCATACTCTTCCCCAGGCTTTTCTTTTCAACGATATATCTGGTTTCAGCAAAATATAAATGAGAATAGTAATTATGACATGTATTCATTTCATTTTTCTTTGCTCTGTATTTCTGATGACAAACTACGGAATGCCCATACACATCCCAACTTTCCGGTTGTGGGAAACATCTTGCACGTATAAGAGACCAAAATATCCAGCCATTGTAAAGGTGTACAAACAAGGTGGATAAAACACGAGGATCTGTATCATTGCTAGAATTACATTACTGTTTATTTGTACTGTGATCTGATTCAAACAATATGCATGGAGGAAGGTAGGGCCACTCTTAACGTAGATGCACAAGAAGTAATCTGGCATGTTTTCATCAATGGTTTGGTTATAGAAACATAGCCTTACATAGGTTACCTAAACGTTTCAATCAATGCGTGACAATGGTATTAGGAATATCTACAGTGATCAGTTATAAGGTGTTTAACCAAGTTGTATTATAAATACATGTCAACCTATCCTGCAATTAGTGCAACAAGTAATCAGACAAAATCCAATTCAATAATCTATACCAATCAATAAAAAATAATCTACACACAACAATAATTGATATAAATATAAAATTCACAAAAATGATTCTGTTCATTCCAGATTTTTATTTTTAATTTAAAAAATGGAAAAAAAATAATATAATATATTTTGCTGAATATTGAATTAGCAATTCTAAACTTGGGGAACTGAGTTAAAAATTTAGAATTTTTGAACAGTTGGGATGTGAGTTTAGTCTTCAAATCCAAATAAAACAATTTAGTGTTCGGGGAAAAAACTAATGACAGACAATGCATCGGTGAAGAAATCCTTTGTCTTCTAATGGATGTCTGTGAGAGGACATAAACACTGGCACAGAACGTCTCTCCCCCCAAGTTCACCTCCCTGTTTCAAGATTTTGTTTATACTCAACATAAACCTGCCTGGATATTTGGGAACCACGCACTGATCTTTTCCTTTGTTATTGTGAAGTTCCCTATCAACGACTTCTGTCATTGTGTAAACAGCCTGTGTGCCGGTGCCAAGTTGCACACCCAAGACAACCGCTTCCTATCTTCTGAATTCATCGTGTGTAGGTGTATATACATATGACGGATTTGTTTGACAGTTCACTCCTTAAAAACTGAAAATGTCCCTGATTAAGGCTCACGACATCTGTACAGAGGGTTAGTTTATTTTAAAAGTCAATCCCAGTTTTTTGTTCAACCACTGTAATATCGGTTCTTTGAAGAAAGAAAACTCTAAGCACAAAATTACAGATTATATACATACATATTCTGTTTGTATATCGGTCTTCGTTCTTGTGTATCTTACAAATATATCACTTACAAAACAGGGCAATCGGTAAAACTTTCAAAATTTAGAACTTCCAAAAATGAAAAAATGTTGATTGTTACCTTCAGCAGTTTCCAAAATTTACACTTTTTCTCTTACTTTTTGGTGGCAATTTTCAAAATTTTGAATGTTAACTTTATCAAAGATCACTAATTTCCAAAAAATCGAACACATCAAAAAATAACTACATGTATTTTCCTTGGTTTGAAATTTTAGAAGTTTTACTGTGACGTGACCCCATATGCTCTCCAGAGCTTTGTTTAGATTAACAATCTATTCATATTTTGAAAACAAT
>JAUELE010049481.1:0-15817 GCA_031471655.1 Diodora aspera
AGATATCCCTTCAAGACTTGGAAGGTTTATCAATGAGATGATGTCAATCAAATTACACTCACCGAAATCGAAGCATCATTTTGATCAACTATGGCATAAAGACGTAAGGGAAAATAATTGAAATGATTTTGTATACTTTCTTTTGGACGTCAGTATATGTATATAAGTGTCTAATAACAACAGTGCAAGAAAACACATAAGAGGAGAGACTAATTATGAAAACAATCGCATGTAAATAGATTGCAGAGCTGTATATTTATGAAATTTGGCATTTGAATTTGAATTTTACGTGTTTCACAGATGCGTCATTCTTTCACAAAGACAATTCAAACAAAACAGACATGATGATTCACAAGTATAAACATGTTCAGGCTATTAAATTTTAGAGCTTTAAGATATATGACAACCTAATTACAATTCCTGATATACATGAAGTAACTATCAAATCTACAATGTGTCCGGTCAGCTTATATACACATAATACAACATGCATTGACATATATCCACATACTGTCATAAAGGAACAACTGTGGCAAGAGGCAAATCTAACACTGAGCACTGTGAGATCGATGCAGCGCAGAACTGGATTACACACCTCTTACTGTATAGATTACACTGGTGAATTGCTGACATGGTTCTTAGTGGTAAAATGAATCATACTTAAATGCACGTTTTATACCATATATACTGTACGGTGTTCATTTGATGTAATCCATACAGTAGCTTTGTGAGGGCGATGGAGTTGTTTCTCGGATTTCACGAAATACATTTTGATTTTCAGATGGCTAGGTTTGGTTAATAACATTTTAGATTTAGTGATTTTGTAACAAATTATGATATTTTCACATGCAAAACGGTGTGTTCAAAATGATAATTATAACTTCAAACACCTCTGACACGAAACCTAATCGAAGATTGAATATGATGTAGGACCAGGAGCAGCAAGAAGATGTAGTTAATCGGCAAATATTCTATTTTAAGAGTGTGATTTATAGGACCACTACTAACACATGTCAGCAACTCACAGTGTGATCCGTACAGTCAGGGGTGTGTAATCAAGATTCTGAAGTACAACGATACAACACCGTGTTAAAACTTGAAATGTATGGACACTTCACAGGTGAAGATTACGGGCATTTCAGTCAGTTTTGACCAGTATAGAAATTAATATGTGTGCGGTATTTTCGCAACTACTAAGATTCGCTCTTCTACAGATCAAACGAGGCAGCTGAAATACCTAAATATATCATACACACAGATGAAAGTTTCATCAACGCTGTGAAACTAATTTGGGAGAGGTTAAAGCCTGTGTTTGAAGTGCTGGACAAGACTTTTCACTTCTTTCAAAAGAGAGAGAGAGAGTGTGTGTGTGTGTGTGTGAGAGCGAGCGAGCGAGAGAGCGAGAGAGATAGAGAGAGAGAGAGCATGCATACATCTTGTTATTACAATAAATACACCGGTTTATATACAAAGGGAGACATTTTGGAAACATGCCTGTCTACATCTAAATAAAATTGTGACTTCTCATAGTCAGAGGAAGGTTTCTCTTTGAACAAAGCAATCAAGGTGTTTATTTCAATAATTAATTTTGAAGTTTGTCAAAAAACTGTAAGAGTTTAAATAAATCAAGACCTTGTAATACTGTACTGAACGAAAGTATTTGATCAAGGCACGTGCATGATAACAACTGAACTCGAAATATATATATTATAAATTGAGGTCAAATGTCATCACAAGGTCGTAAGTATGTTTTTATTAAGTCACAATGGAATCGAAAACAACCCCGGAAAATAACGGAAACACAGACTTGACAGATCCTGACTGGTCACATAATGACTTAAGTACCTTCCTGAAATTAAGTCAGAACTGGAACTAATCGGACAAACTGACTCCTCCGTCGCTCATTGGTCCAATATCACAGCAAAATATATGTCCGATTATTCTGCTGCATTCTGTGGTCCATCGAAGAAGGGTTCACTTGTAATGAATCGCCGATCACGACATTATAACCCTTTTTCTCGGTCCCTCTCCGCTGCTCGGGCCAGCTGGCTGATTGGTAGAACATTATTTTTTTAATTTTCTACCCCACCCGGGAGTGATTGGCGTACACAGGCACCGCCATGTTCCTCTCATACATAACATTTGCTGAGCAATCTTCTTTGTCCGTGTCGGAATGGTAAGTGGCTGATTTGGTCTGAAATTAATAAATTAGTAATAGTAATACCAGTTGGATTAGATGGATCCTAATCCATGTTAAGCACAAAAAAGCAATTATTATTACCGGTGTATCTAAACAATGAATATTCCATAATCATCTAAACTCCTGAGGAGCATCCAACCAATGCTGCTTGGAACGCGCTGGCAGGCTAATTATTCAGTCAACACTTCACACCCGGTACCCAAATACAGCTTAACTGACTAAAACAATAGTTAAGCGAATGACTTGCCCCAAGATCGCCACCACTGACTTAGTGTTTTAGTGTGAGGCTGGACGAACCCTTTAAGATCTGGGAGCTTTACAGCAAAAAGAAAAATAAAGCCTATTTTTCTTGATGTGCTTTTCAATACCTTTTATTTAAACACTTTAAAACTCAAAAGCATTCGTTTTTAATAGCAATATCTAATCAGTATAAGTTAAGTTAATGTTATGCAAGTGACACTATCATTAATAGTTGTTTTATCTTTGACGACATTGTAAATAAATGAAGAGATGTGTCATGTAACTTATGCTGGATTAAGCGAAAATTACCTTCTTCATCTTTGGTCTGGACAAAATGCACTGCAGAAAACACAGTGCCCCAGAGATTGTTACACCTCCACCAATTACTAGGAACATGCCCACCACGTTCTCCACGTCCAGAGACTTAGTTTTGGCGCTGGCGCGGGAGTCGGGACAGAATTGTCGTCTCCACCACCTATGACATTTACAAAATACAATCAGCAATATTCATATTAATAGTGCATGTTATAACTCATGGGACCCCTAGACATGGAAAGCTCTGTTCTGTTTTATAATCTATAAATCTGAATACACAACCTGACACATTGTTACCAGAATAACCAGGTCGACATTCGGAAACAAAATGGCTGACATGCAAATATATTCTCTTAACCCAATTAATCTGGACCTTTCGTTGATCTGTTAATAGTTGACTCACCGAATTTCACACTTATGTATTAGCCTAGGAACAGTAGACACTATATATACATATGTATTCTTGTTCGTTAGCTCTTTCTTGTCCTCCAGATATATATTACTATACTGAAGTTCTAAAGAAACGATATAGACCAAAATGATTACAGCCATTACCAACTTCTATTTGTGTCACTGTTCATCAAAAAGATGTTAGTTTGAAGAGTTTCATTTGGTTTGCATCCTGCTGTAACAATACGCTATTGTATACATATCTCTGAAATCATTTTCTGAAAGTCTTGGTATAGTTTCTTTTGGATATCAGTATATAATCGCTTAACGAAAATAATTTAATAGAACCTGTTCCTAGGCGAATACATTACTGTAATATTTAGTGAGTCAACCGTGACTCACTAAATATTACAGTAACGTATTTGCATCTGAACAGGGGTCATTTATATACTAGTATTCGATTTATGGTTCTTTAGCTCTTCTTGTCATTCAAATATATTAAATAACTGGAAATCTGACACCCTGTCTCTTTGATCTTGATGGATATTGTGACCGAGTTCGAAACAAATTGGACAATTATTTCAAATGTTGTCGCGCGGAAACGAAATCAGACGGAGAGACAGGGTGATTATAAAGGGGCACCCGCACCCATGATGTGGGACCCTAACTAAGTAGGAATTACTAGTATATACAAAAACACCCGGATTTGTGCCAATGACATGGAGCCTCACTTCGAAGAAGCATTACAATAGGAAAAACAGATGTTTTTAGTTTTTCTTGAAGGAGAAAGCCTAACTAACTAAACAGGAAAAAGCCATAACCTTGACTGAACAATATCTGGAGGTACCCAAATTTGATTAACGTGTTTTGTGGGACGCAGGATAAAGAGAAGAGATAATACGTACTTTCCCTCAAGCTTATATATCGTTCCTTCGTCCTTCAGTTTCAGTATTGCCAGTGATATGGCTTCACCATATGCCTTTCCTTTTCGATGGGCTATGCCGTATCCTTTGAGATCAAAGGGGTGTCCTATCATCATTAGACTACAGTTCCCTGAAATCTCGTGTCTAATTGTTGGTGAGTCCCAAATAAAGGCATATTTCCCTTCGTTGACCCTTCTAAATCCGTCTTCCACACGCCTAACCATAGACTGCGGTCTCAGTGTAGACATATGAGCCCACATCTTAGCATAATGGTCCATTGAGGTGTGCTTGAAGAAGTACTCAATCTGACTGCCATCAACGGTGCCATATTCGTAATAGTCCTGATAGGCCAAGTCAGCAGCGGAACTGATGATGACGTTACTATTGGTGATGGTAAGGAAGGCTGCCAAGTTGGCGGTGTATAATGAGATCATGATGAGACAGAAGAACCACCAGGAGCTGGCCACGATCCTGCTAGAAATCGCATGAGGAGATCCTGTTAAACTACCTCTCAGCAAGGTACCCCAGATGTACCAGAAACTCTCTCGCAGGTTGTTGGTGTACGTCTGTTGTCTGTCCGAGTTCACACGACTCACGCTAAACAGTACAAAACTAACCACGAGGAAAGAGAAGAATATAGCTATCCACACAGTGTCTGAGAGTGGAGATAAGAACTGGAATATCCGGAGGCCAGTGTCTTCAGGCTTTCGTATAACAACAGTTGTTCCTTTTGTCATGAAAGGTTTCGTGAAGTCCACCACTTCTGACCTAGAAGGAGACATCTGGAATGGCGCAAGAGCAACGTCTGCTCTCTGAAACAGTTGATTAGTTAGAGAAGTATGTAATGATTTTACATACACATTAATACTAGCTATCCTGAAGAAGATAAAATACGTCTTAATGTATGAAGGTTAAATTCAAAGATGATTATGTACTGGTGAAAAATAATACTGTATCAGGCTAATGGTAATGTTTGATCCTGAGTATGCACAAACGATGTCAGGGCCTGTGTTGGTTACACTTTCTACTGATGTCTAACTTATGTTCATTATAAGTGTACTTATGGTCCTGGTGATAAGTTTATTTGGTACGCTTTTAAGTGGTCCCTTAAGTATATAATATTGTAGTTGACCAGTATTGAGATTTAAGACTATTAGAAATCTCAGGTGATCACAATTTCGAAACTCTTGAGTGAATGGCTTCATCAGATATGAAAGTGCTAAAACATATTCTTAAATACCACAAACTTGTTGTAACACAATAATGTTACCAGTTATAATGAATACCGTGAAACCAAATATTTCTATTTGACAGTTTATACCTTGGTCGGTATATCTGAATTCCACTTTAGGTCTTACGTTTAGGACAACATAACAGTCCACATTAGGTGTACTTATGACAACTCAGATCACCTCTAATTATCAATATTACATTTCATAAGTATGACATCAAATCTGTGAAGCCACATGTTATGTTCAGACAAATCTAACGCACACAATCAGTTTTACTGAGTAATACTTTTTGACATTAGCTATACTTTAATGACTATACTTCCTGTACTCACATTGTCTTTCAACTCTCTAACCATGCCTGTCCACCCTCTTGGAGGTGGTTTTCGACTTCCAAACTTGCCATCGGGAACCAAGGAAATATTGTACCGGAATTTCAGCAGTTTGGCTATCTCTTCCAAAATATCAATAAGGTGACCTTCTAGCTTGCCCTCTTCGTCATACTGAACAAAGGGAGGTTCCTAAACCATAAAAGATACAATATGTCTCACATATATCGACATTAGAAAAAAAAAGTAAAATCATGAACGGCCTCATATCACCTCAGTCTCAAATCTTTGAAGTAATCTAATTTGTATCGCTTTTGGTGTGGTGCCGTCTTAAAGATCGTTCCAACTTTCTCAGTGTTTTTCACGCCCGGATTAATAACTTTCTTTTTAACAATTCAAGGGCGTGAAAAATGAGAGCTTTATTATTTGTTTTGTGCACGCATCGTAATATGTACATATTTCAAGGTTTTGTCAAGGTCTTTTTTAACAATAAATACTTGCATCTGACCACACATCCAACTTTTAAATTGCTAAACCTGAATGTTTGGATTAATGTATAAAATTTGATCTTTTCCGAAATGTTTTAATCATTATTTGTAGAATGTTTTTTTTATATAGAAACGGCTTTCCTTGTCAGTCAGAATGGATATGGTGCTCTTTATGCGTACAGCGTGTGCTTCACAACTATGTGTGACTCAAAAAAAGATTGCGAACTGGCGGTAAATCCAAACATACGTTACATTCAGTCTCTTTTCATGTCCTCGAAAAGAATGTAAAACTTTCACATTTGAAATTGACATCGAATGGAATTAAATAATTCAATTTAGTATGAAAGAACCTTCCTTTTAATTAAATATTACCATATTCATTAAAGGTATGCACATATGAATTTAGATATAATTTGACAATGTAACATCATATGTCCGTATATAATAACTGGACTTACATTATAAAATGTGTCAATAAAGACTCAGTACTAACGATTTTAGTGGTAACCCTCAGGGGTTGGTCTCCAAATACACTTTCCTCATCCCTAGCAACCCGACTGTAGGATCTAGATGGCTCCACACGCTTGTTAAGGGTCTCACCATGGCTGACCCAAGTCCCTGTCTATAACAAATACCTCCGATAAAGTTTCAACTGTAAGTCATGATACGTACAACTATATAAGTAGAATGGTTAAAACGTATTGTGCATAACGAGATTAAATTGTATTTAAAACATCTGATATAATGATGAAATGTGTTTAAATACTATAAATGAGAATATATGGCACCTCTAATGTAAAATCATACCAGACTAGGTGATGTGAAAGGTTGGGAGAGCAGGGGAAGGATGTTCACGCATTGTGACAAAGCCAGATTCATTATCAAGCCAAACTTACAGTCCAAACCAACCTCGGGCAACTTTAAGAAGCCAAAAGGACATACTTGAGCACGGGGAAGGGTGGAACACACATTTATTAAAGCGGTTTTAAAGAGAAGGGATTTCATTCTGGACAGCATGCACCATGTCATAACGATTCAAGCACAATCCATACACAGAATTATGACCCATAAACTATAGATTAAATGGTTTGCTGAACAGTAATAGAATTAGTTATGTAAATTGAACCAGAAAAATCACAGGCTATTAGATGCCAAATAATATAAGGAATGTCACGAAATGAAATATTACAGGTTAAGTTACACCCCTTGTATCAGCTATTATTACATGTATCTTTATACATTAAAAAGCAAGAATATCATAAGCAAAAGAATATAGGCGTAGGAATTTTAAAGGGGAGAGTTAACATTCATAATTGTGCCATCGTAAAAGTACAATAATTCTCCTATAAATTTGAAATAAGAGTACTTTTAAGACACCAAAGCCGGTGTGCGTGTTCCCCAGTTGTGTAAGCTCCCTACGCCTATGTCTATATAGACAAATCTATAGTCAAAAGACATGACGGCTACAGCACACACGCACGCACACACCTCTTCACACTGTGTCCTGTTCCGATAAAGACGAGTCATCTGTCCAAATACCTCTGACACTGAAGATGCCGACTTTAACGAAACAATACAGGAGACATGCAGATAATGTTAAAACATAAACTAACCTGCAAAGGTAACAAAGTGGTGGCGAATTATTGTAGGTTAGAATTTAAACCAAACGCAAACTTCTTATAGGTTATCAAACATTCATTGGTCTTCTTTGCCAAAGAAAAAAATATGTTCTTACGAAATTATACTACAAGTATGCACAATTTAAAAAAGGTTGGGAAGAAACTAAAAAAGTAAAATAGCAAAATACATAGTAAGGTAGCTCATATTCAAAATATCTCCATATTAAAGTCAGACATGTCAAAATAATAGTTAAATAAACTGCCGTGAAACCTTCATGTGAGGTGCAAAGCACCCTTTGTTTCATTATTATTTTAAGTCTTTTGGTCGTAGTCAGTGTATGGTGTTATATATTAAATCCAAAGTCATTTTTCAATAGCAATTCCTACTTTATTGTGTTACAAGATCTTCGAAGACAGCTCTTAAAAACTGAACCAAATCGTATATGGTCATGCTTGTTTTACTCTTTCATGAGACAAAGGTATTGGAGAAAATATATTGGGATGGGAAAGGATTGTCATTCTGACATGATGCATTCATCAAACAAGGTAGCATATGAAATACGGACTTGGGAACTGCCACAAGTCTCCACAGAGAAGCCATTACAGTATATACATAATGTCGAGCAACTCAAGCCTTAGTTACCAACCCCTTTGGGATCGAACGTGATCATCCGTTCTGCCACTGTCATGTTTTCTCCTTTTTCATTATAGTGCCTGTCGTCTGAGTCCTTTAGTAAAACACTTCAAATTAGATCGCAGTGCAATAATCATAATCCCATTAATAGTTCCATAGTATACAGCAAAACCACGCCCAGCACACAAGACTCAATTTTAGGAAGTTAACTTTGTGGTGTTACCAAAACGAAATTAGAAATGAAAATGCAAAACTTCAGTCGAAGAACTGGTGTTAAGGTTTTGCTGTATACATGGTGTTGTTATTAAAGTTATTTGTTGAAGGAAGTTAATATAAAAAGAAACAAATTAAAGAAACAAACCAAAGGTTGAAATCACATAAATTCAAAACTAAAAGTGTTACATAATTAACGGAATCAACTCCAGATCACCATAATACACACGTACACACAGTAGTTAGGAACAAAAATGTTCATTATCTAATAGTATATATAGATATAGTGTATAATACATAGAAATGTTACGGCTGTTGATCTGAATTAAAGAGAATACAATGAAATGTACCGTTTATAGTTTCAGTTATACCTGGTTTGTCATGAAAGCTTGCAGAGTCATCAGCTGCAGGTATTTCCTGGGTCTCCTCCCACGCCAATTAAATTCCAGGTAACCTGTGCAACCATGCACTCGTCGCTGCATTGAAGAAGTAAGTTTACGGATAATTAATCTTGCATCTCAGTTACAACATATTTTTCTTTCACCTAACTTCAACATATTAACAGTTCAATATTTAAACAAGACTTACATGTAATTGCCAAGGCTTGAAAATAAGCATGTAATTTTAAGATAAAGTTTGTCATCCCAGATGTATTTCACTTGTAACTAATTTTATGTTTTTGTGAAAGGTGAAGCTACTTGTGTTACAGGTTGGATCATATCAATGTCAAATGCAACAGTTACTTACTTCCAATGGTTGCAGTTAGTTGAGTCTATAATTGTAGCCCATTCAAAGTTCCCAATTAACTTGGAATCAATGGTTGACTGTATAAACCAAAATATGCAGCATCTGTTGCTCATGGTATAGTTACGTTCGTCGTATGATTTTACAACAAATTTACATTATTACCCTGGTGATTGGAACAATCAACAATCAATAGCATTTCTCAACTCCCCATGGAATATACAACCCAAGCTGTCTGTTAGGCATTAGAAGGTTCACTTCACAATCATGATCACTTTCCGACCAAGTATTTAATTTCAGCTGATTTGACTGAGGCAGTTTACGAACAAAGCCAATTGTCCAAGGTGATATTGCAAGTGTTTCAGTGTAAGGCAGGGCGAACCCTTGAAAGCCTGATAACTTAACAACTTGAACAAATCACCCATCCAACTACTCTCCGGACTCGGCCTTGCTTAACTTCTCAAGTCCGTGACCTGCGTGCACTGCACGAGACCAACTCGAATCACTTACAAGATGTTTTTCAAAATATTTCCAAACATATGTCTTCTTATTGTTACTGTTGCCTAACTGGAATCCTGTTTGTATCCCATGTCATGGTTACTTACTTTCAAAAGTGCAGTTACTCGAACCAGACTATGGAGTTGTGTCTGTCGAAGTGCAATCATTTATATAACATAGTCGGTTACTGCTTTCCAATGGTGCTCTTTCCTTGGGTCAACACGTTTCGTGACTGGTGTTACATTGCGAAGATACTCGTTTTTCTTGGTACAGATACGTCACATTCTGCAAATACTCTTTCGTTTTATGAAATGACAACAATGAACCATTGGTCTGCACTATCTTGACTGCAGACTTACAAATTCTGTTCCCCCAAATGTCTGTTTGTTCTACCTTCTAAAAGTCATTAAAAATAATGAAGCAGAGAAGAATGAATCCCTTAATTTACCTCATTTACTTGTTTCCTAAGACCCCTTGAGGATTTGGAAGAAACGTTTCGGTCTTGTAGCAGTTCCCAATAGGTGTAGCAGTACTGAATGCCATCATGAACCACTGCTCGTCTCAGACTGATGTCGTCGAAGCTCAGCTTACAGGCTGGGGACTCAACGTCCATCATCATTCTCAACACTGTCAGATTTGCCCACGAGTCCACATACTCTGCCAAGTCGAACTCCGTCAAACCCTAGAAATGAGATGGTACCTAAATGGACAAACCCGTTACGTTTTTCTCCTCCAAAGTAATAACTACAAACCATAGACAATATTTATATACTGACGTCCAAAAGAAAGTATACCAAAATGATTTTAATTATTTTCCCTTACGTCTTTATGCCAAAAGGATGCTTGGATTTCGGTGTGTGTAATTTGATTGACATCATCTCATTGATCAACCTTCCAAGCCTTGAAGGGATATCTCTTGTATATCCAACACATTTGTGAATTTATTCCGTAGTCTCTCAAAATCTTGGTATACTTTCTTTTGGACGTCAGTATAGTTGCTCCTTCATTATATCCATCTACTGTTTGACAATTGTCGGTCATACCTTATCAGCAAGACAGAGAAGATGACGAAGCATAATATACGTGTACAACTACAATCAGGTGTTAATTCATTTCTCAACTTACCATGTTCACTAAAAGCCACTTATTCGGGGCAGACAGCAGGCTTAGGCTAAGACCCTGAAAGAAGTCAACATATATAACGTATACAATAATCCTGAAAACATGTCAATAACTAAAAACGTTAGGCTTGAAATGGGCCAGCAAGTGTAAGACTAAGGGCATGGAAATAGGTCAACACCGAGAAAACTGATGCCCTTAAATATGAGACTAAAAGCCAAACACTTGAGGTAATAAACAGACCAGCAGTTATAAGACTATATGGCCCTGAAAACAAGTTAGCAGCTAACTTAGCCTTGAGAACATGTCAACGTAGCCTAAGACTAACTGCTTTAAAGCTGGTACCTTGAAAATAGGTGAACAGCTAAGTCTATTGGGTAATATACCCATTGATATATTCAAAGAAGCATGGATGTAAGGCTCTGTTTTATTTTGATGTCACTTGCATGCTATATTGAGCAAATGAGAGTCTTTTTTTTTAACAGATTTTTACAAATAATGTAATTAATTCCTACGATTAGATGGAAATATCACCTTCCAAAGAGAACATATAAACTCACATAACGTCATACAAGATCAAAGGTGTAGAGTAAATATCTACATAATTCAGCCCGCATCCTGCTGTTCACATAAAAAGCTTCTGTATTCAGTCCCTTTGTGTCTGTTATCAAAGGCTCATTAGCATGTAACACTCAGTATGACAATTAAACACCATTGGTTTAGTTGCCTGTTCGATACATGGAGTCAGCGGGGGGCTCTTTTATCTCGGTTGGTTTTCCTTTTGGGAATGAATGAAAATACGCGTTTGAACAATACAGCATATCGGTCCATAAGCCGTCCCTTAATGGGCTTTCAGACGATGATCTGTTAGATACATACATAAAAAAGTAGGGGATACTGGTCATCATTATTAATTGACTCCCAAGCGCATATGATGATATTTCTCCATTTGCAATTAACACATACATCAGAAGATACTAGTACATGTGTAACTTGATGATCTCGAATATCCTCTACTTTTTGAAACGGTTATTAATCCAGTCCATGAATCAATCGTAAATTTTGTAAGAAGACCCCATTATAAAGAAAGAAGGAAAACAGATAATTTATATAAATCATCCTTAGCAAATACACTTAGGTGTTGCAGGTTGTCAGTACAATGTTAATATTTTATAGTGACAAATCTGTAACGAATACCACGGACTGTACTGTGGACTCTGTAATAAACATATATTTCAGAAAACTGTATATACTACCGCATATACAATCGACATATACCAATTCATCTATCAGTTACATATACTGCGGATAAAATCTGAGTTTTCAGCTTAATCTTTAAGAACGAATGTTATGTACATAACTCACTTGTTTCAGCACCCGATCCGTGTTGTTTTTTGAGCACACGATTATAAACGTATAAAAGTACGCATCTCTCATGGCCTTCAATTCTTGCCTCATGTATGTCTCACATTCGTCTGGTGCAGCGTCTTCCACCTTGAAGGATCTCACTTCCACTTCCGGCCGCCTGAGAACTCTCTCAAACACGATCTCACCTGAAATATGAAGCACGATTTAGAGCATGACACTTTTGTTGGAACTGGTTATCAAGTGTGACCAGGCTGTAGTGCGTACGAGCCGGGGGGAGCTGGGGGGGGGGAGAATTTGGGAGAATTATTTATGTTTTTATTATTAACCTTCAAGCGCTCAACATTTAGATTGGGTTGTATGTTTTCCGGGGAGTTTTGAATGACATGTACGTTCTCCTAGTATCGTAATAATTACCTTTGTGTCAAGCATGCTCTGCGAGCTCTCAGGCTCCATATAAATGGACTTTCCTATATAAGTAGATATACATGTCATCGTCATTTGTGTACGCACGGTGAACCATTCAATTCCAAATCTTTCCCCAAAGCAATTTTCTCTCATCCTCTCTCTCTCTCTCTCTATAACTCCCTCTCACTCATTGTGTCTACGGGATCACTACTTCATTGACATTACCCGTCTCATGGCCTACTTTTGGAGTGATATTAAAATTGCTGCCATGCATCTTAATTTATCGAATGATTTAATTATATATGTTTCGTTTTATTAGATTTTATTCTGAGATTTAAAGACATTCTTGTAATTTTGTAAAATGTCATCAACATCTAAAAATAAATAGCACCAACATTTCCTCTGTCAGTAAATATCATTCTCATTAATTAATTTCGTCTTTATGGTGTAATTACCAACGCTTGTCGCGGCAATAATCGTTCTATTAATAAAGCGTTTTGAATATGACCTTCTGTAACTATCAATCAGTAGTTGATAATAACATTTTTGGTAAAGTAAACAGGTATCGACACCATGTTTCTACAAGTCCACTCAGTTATACTATAAGAACCATGGGGCTTATGTCTAGCGAAAACCCTAAAATATTACTAAGTCTATCCTTGTATCTTGAAAAAGGCCTTTAAGCTACGTAACCTTTTCATTGCGGCGCTCTAGTATGAACTTTTATATTGTATGCATCATTTTGTGAAATGTACTATAGGCCTCAATGGCCATCCTATACGAATAAAGAGTCTGAGTCTGAGTTAATGGGGCTCTTATTGTTAACATACTGACGTCTAAAATAATGTTTACTTCCATAAGAACTACATCCCATTTGAACTACAGGGATTAATTATATGAGTAGGACCACCCCTATTGTATGTAATGAGCACAGACCATCAGCTCTCTCAAAAGAACTACATTCTTCAAATCAGAACTGTTGGGTAGCTTTTGATACAGTCTAATTGATCAGTGTCTCATGTTGTTAAAGGTAATCTAATAACCAGAAAATAAAGGACTTAAGAGAGATGAGAAAATGGTATTTGATGCAATGCTCTTGTATTAATATGGTAGAAAAAACAACCCAGACTTGGAGTAATGATGAAATATAAACAAGTGAGTTAGTAAACTAAAATAGTATTGCTTTTACCTCTTATACATAAGGCATAATGCAGTGAAAGTTAATTTTGTCCTTATAAAGGTAAACCTTAGGTGCTCCTTGGCGGTTTCCGTTACCAAAAGAATGTCACTGGAAGTGAAGCAGTCCATTGGAAGCATGTTATTAAGACATGCCGTGGCAATAGCACGACAGTTGGAGATTATGTGAGGAGTGACAAATAAATAATATCAAACACTTTTCTTGTCTTCTGTTGGGAGTGTTATGGATGTAGTTCTTATGGAATCTGTTGGGCAGATCCATTAACCAGATGCAGGTGACAGCATACAGTTAATCTGTGCATCGGACCATGACATATGTTGTTTTAAGCTGTAGTTCTTATAGGATGTAGTTCTTATGGGAGGACACCAAAAAGAACGTGGGAGCTCCGCGTTCGAGAAAGGACGTAGTAAGGACCGCATTGACATAGCGGAGACGTAAGAAACGCGTCGTTCGGACGGGAATAAATGAATGCTGTCCTCTTAGAGTTCTTACTGCGTTGTTACTACGTCATTAGTACGTAAAAGGAGTTCTCTCTGCGTCATTGAAGCTTGTGTAACGTCCTCTTAAAGACCATGGTACGTCCCTATGAGGTTGTAGAAGATATCGCTTAGTTGATACAACGCCGCTACTACGTTGTGGATGTTCTTACTACGCGCTTGCTACGCGCTAGGACCTGACGAGGACCTAGTTAAAACATGAGGAACATAGTTTTTCGAAAAAAGCCATCACACAAAACTGAGTTTTTCCAAATTGCACAAGTCTCCTCTACGTCCTAGGACGTAGTGAGATCTTGTTAAAACGTGGTGGATCTTGCTCAGTGTGGTGGGGTCTTTACACATAACATAAAAATAACATATTAAATCACTCGGCCAAATTAGTTCAGAACAGAGTGATTGCAATGTTTTTGATTATTTCAAAAAGTTAAATTTCCTGATGATGCACCCAGCTTGCTAATACTGTGGTGGAAGATATACGTCGCTCTGATGATGATAACACCAATAGATGGATCGAGGAGCTGAATGCTGAGATTACCGAGCTAGAAGTCAAGAAAGCTATCCATAATTTGAAACGGCATAAATCAGCAGGGTATGATGGAATAGTAAACGAGTTTATCATGCATGGTGAAGTTGTGTTGTTACCTACATTTGTTAAATTATTTAATAAGATTCTTACCAGCGGGATATTCCCAACTCAATGAACTGAGGGTATTATTATCCCTATTCACAAAAAGGGTTGTAAAACCATACCTGATAACTATGGGGGTATCACTTTACTCTCCTGTGTAGGCAAATTATTCTCTAGCATTTTCAATATTAGGTTAAATACTTGGTTAAATAAATATACCTGCTCATAGAGGAGCAAGCAGGTATTAGAGAGGGCTATAGCACAGTTGACTGTATATTTCTTCTCCACGGGCTAATTAACTTAGCTTTTAGCAAAGGGCTAAAGCTTTACACTGCCTTTGTCGATTATCGTAAAGCTTTTGACTATGTTAATAGGCAAGCACTATGGCACAGCTGGTTTGTGTTTGGGGTTAGTTCTAATATGTTACAACTTTTTCGCAACATGTATGACAATATTAAGTCATGTGCCAGGCTTTCATGCAATAACTTTTCAGATTTCTTTCAGTCTGTTCTCGGTGTAAGGCAGGGAGAAAATTTCTCTCCAATTCTTTTTTTCTAAATGATATAGTTGAAGATGTATAAAATGTATAACATGCCCCTGACTTAAGGGTACTGGTATCACATATCATACTGGTAACATGCTGTTACTCTTATTTGTAAATGATATGGCTGTATTTAGCACCGTGGGTCTGCAGCAAGGTCTAGACTTACTGAATGAGTACTGTACAAAGTGGGACTTAGCAGTTAACATAGATAAAACACAAGCAATGCTTTTTAGAAC